>JARSSU010030244.1:0-66881 GCA_029619165.1 Eurosta solidaginis | reverse complement strand
GTCTCGCCAATGATTTTTTTCTGCAAGCATATGGCTTACTTATATAACTCATAGAACTTCTATGCTCATGAATATCACTTATTTAATAGCCTTCATTGAAATCTTCCTAAGGACCTCGGGTTCGCAAAACTTTTATCACCACATAGAGCGATTGGACGGCAACTTGTACGCTACCTTACTCGGTCTTTAGATTTGCTGTATATGCGTAGTCTTATGTTTCTGTTTCTACAAAGCTCTTCCTCACTACTTGTTGAATAGCCTTCAAGGATGTTTTTTGCGCTTGGTTTATTTCACCCTCCCAGTCTATAAACGGGACAGTACTATGCAATAATTATTTACAGGTGAGGGAGATTGTCTTTTCGAGCCCGCAGTTCCTTACGTGGAGGATCGCTGGATCAGTTGTTATGTGATATAAAGACCATCCCTCACCTTCCGTGATTCTCGGGAAAGGACTAAGGTGGAAGATTTGCTCCTGTACATATACGGAGAATATCATCCAATGAGTCGGCAGTCAATTCAAGACTCAAAAAAAAGAGCAAAAAATTTTAAATATCATACTTCAGCTGTTTAAACCTTTAAGCAAAGATACCACTTTGTTCCAAACTATGTATGTATATGTATTTTTTGTACAAAAGGAATACATCTTCGTAACAAAACTAGCTTGGATCTTAACCATTTTATCAACACGTATATCACTAATTGTACTTTCTTAAGGATAATACAACTGTGAACACAATGAACTCAAAATATGCATAGGTTAAAAGAAGAAAAATATTTTGCAAGTGTGTAAAATTATGCATGATTAAGGTGCATATGAAAGAACTGAGTAAGTAAGAATGATGCTATGAGTGTTAAACTTAAATTTGATAGCTGCTACAACATCAGGCAGTTGAGCTTGTCGGGAAACTTGTGGGCATGTAATTATAGCTCAGTTACAGGTTTATAGTTGGTCATATGATATTATACTTAACATGCTTTGTGTGTGTTTACCTTTGTCGTTATAGATGCACAATGCATGGTTGCCATTTATCTTATATATATTGTACCAAAATATATATACTAAAAGTCTCAACAGGACAGGCATGGAAGTGGAGCAGTAAATTTTGGAGTTCAAACTTAATATGAGATTGTCTTTAGCATGAATCTCGATATGAAATCGTGTCCATTTCAAACTATGTGATCCTGATTTGACTGATATTATTCGATCACACTCTAACGTAAACTATTTGATGTAGAGGATGCCTATTTGCATCTGAGATCATATGATGTGATACGATTTTAATTGGTCTGTTATGTTAGCACAGGAAATAAAATTGTAGGATTTATTCAACATCATGCGGTAGTGTTATGATTTTATCATTAGACAGCAGTAAAGAGGTAAAAGAAATATAGCACTACTCATCATGCTTCAAAATTTAGCTTAGAGTGCCATGAGGATGACTCGATATGACATGTATGATGGAAGACATATTACTTATTAACTATTACGATGTCACAGAAAATTAAATGGCATGATGTACTAAATCAAGCCATATGATATAATGATCATAACCAGGCTTAGATGAAGACAGAAAGACTGAAAATTAAATGGCATGAAGTTACTAAATTCATGCCATATGATATAATTGATCATTAACCAGGCTTAGATGAAGACAGAAAATTAAATGGCATGATGTTAATAAATTCATGTCATATGATATAATTGATCATTAACCAGGTTTAGATGAAGACAGTAAAAAGTTATTACCAATTCTTAGACTTCAAAGCTTAATTTATATTGCCATCATATGAGCTGACTTAATTTGATAAGATTGGATCGAGTTAAACTTAAACTATTTGACGCAAAGTACACCTCATTTATTCTGACCTTATATATTTTGATATGATTTTACTCAATCTCATAGACTGTCAAAGTAAATAAAATGGTACATCATGTGATATGATGTGATTGTATCAAATGTGCTACCTCATTTAATTTGATATGATATTATGATGATGTGATATGATTTCCTTTCGTCAGATGTGATGTCACAGAAAAAGGTTGTATGTACATCATTAAGTCCAACCCATATGATGTGGTTGATAATTTAACAGCCTTAGAACTTAGAACACATGTAAAAAGTATACAACTTGAAAAAAAAATGTTATAACATGAATAAAAACAATATGAGTTCACATATTTTGTTCCGATGCGACCTAATCCATCGTTTAATTATTTAATTAAGTCTACGATATTTTAGGAAACGATATGATATGGTGTAGTTGACATTTTATAAGATAACACCAATCAATGCGTAGATGTCATCTTACCACGTTCAATATAATTGTATATGCTTTTATTCCTTGTATGATATATTTAATACGATTATATAATCCCTCAGGTGATAACCACTTTTAAATGTTATATTGCCTCGTCAATCTCATATCGTCTCGTACCTGTGATCTAACATGGTTTGAGATCATTGGCATAACCTCACAATAAACGTAGTATCAAACTATACTTTTAAAAGAATAAAGTTTTGTACACCGTGACGTGATGTGACATGGTATAAGTTACCTTGGCCATCTTATAGGAGGAAGTGTGATGTCTCTGAATTGTATGTTAAAAAAAGACTAACTTCCAAATTCGTGTTCCCTTCTTTACTATCGCAACCATCATCAGCATCATCATTACCACCGTCATTATGAAGGTCAAGGTCACCACCATAACTACATATCAATTTTCTCCTTCGTCTTCCTTTCCTTCTACTTTTCACTCCTATGTGCATTTGTTTTTCCTTTGCCGTTGTTTTGTTTCCCTTTCTTCTCCATCCTTCCTTTCCTCTTCCGTTTTTTTTATCTCCACCGCCTTTCATTTATGTTCTCTTTCTCCTTTCCATCTCTTTTCTTTTTGCACTACCTTTTCCCACTTAACTTTTCGATCAGTTTCTCGTTATCTTTTCCCTTTCTGTCGTCACAGTTTTCTTTTTCTCTACTTTGGCTATTTTGATGTTCTCTGGGCTCACTCCCTGACCTCATCACTTGGGTTCTATTGGCACTCATAACAACTCAGCGAATAATTAAGCATATATAATTAGGGATTACGACTTACACGTAACTGACATAATGCATGTTACGATATCATTTTATTGGGCCGATATGGTCGTGTGACATCTTACCATACCATATCATCTAACATTAAATAATAGCTCAGAAATCATGGCGAAATAAAAAGGGTAGGATCACCTGATAAGTTGATGTGATCCTTACTAGATTTTATCTAATTTGTTGCATTTTTTTTGTAATATGACATCTATTGACATAGCCTGATTTGATGTCTTGGAATTTGAGCCATAAAACCATATATATCCAGTTAGTTTATTTTAAAGAGACTTCTTAGGAGGTAGGGTGATCGCGTTTCATCTCATATGATGTGGTGTGATCATATGATCTAACATTGTTTAATACATTTTTGATGGCTTCGTATCAAATAAAAAAAAGTACCAAATTCAATATAATTATACAATAACGGCAACCTTACACTAGTATGCTTGTATTGCACTTGATATCTTTTTTAGTTCTGGAAGCAAGCTAAAAACAACTCTGCACAACACATAGACACAATCACAGCCATGTATATGAATTTTACCTAGAAATAAATAGATTTGTATTATAGCCTTCATTAATAACTGGTTTTGTATTATTACGTGCAATTTTAGTTATTGTACTTACTGAGTATGCATTTTACTTATTCGACCTGCCATCATGTTAACATGCAAATCTACTTAACGAAATTGAAGCTTCTGCTGCAAAATAAGCAGTAAGACAAAAATACCTTTTTAGTTGTCAAACTAAGTTGGCACATATTGCATTTGATAAGGTCATAGAGTTACGGTTATGTAGAGCGCATATGTATTGATCGGAGAGATAGTGCAGCTGCGAACCTGACATTGTACATAGCTGAACCTAAAATTCGAGCTCTATTAGGTGGGTGCATTATCCATATGGGCAAAGGTATGCTCAGTCTATCCAGAATCGGGTGGAGGTTTCACTTCCGTCACCCAAATTATTGTATTGATTTCGTACAAATGCGAACAATGCGGATTTCAAACTAAGATCCCCACAACCTTGTGCCCGCCGGTGAGAGAGAAAGGTAGAAGAGCAGCTACGCGCAGGTGATATCGCCGAGGTAGTTGCGATGCAAGAACAGTGATGGTTCTACACAGAGAGAGTAATAGCCGACTGTGGTTTTGGTATAGGTGGCATTCGTAGAGGATATTAACGACATTAGCCCTCATCAGGGAGTGATGACGGAATACTATTAGTAACGGTGACGTTCGGAGAGTAATGAAGGAATATTATTAGTGACAGTGATGCTTGGAGAGTATATAAAGGACGTTGGCCCTCGCCAGAGTTTGATGACGTAGCACTATTAGTCACGGTTACGCTTGGAGGGAGGATATGACAGACATTGATCTTCACAAAAGAGTGATTGTTGTTTTTGTTGTAGCGATAAAGACACTCTCCGCGTTGTGTTGTCGATGTCGATGATCCTGATAAGAATATTAGCGATGTTGGCTCTCACCATAGAGTGATGACGGTGATAATGGTCTAGACTGAGGGACAGTGTTGGGTTTATCTTGGATGAAGTGGCATTAGTAATATGAACTATAACACCACTGTTATGCCATTAGCGGCCCCTCTTATCTATGCGAAATTTCCGCGCTTCCATTTCTCTCAAACAACAGGGGAGACCGTTGTCTAAAACTAACGTTGTTAAACCGCCTCCTACTTTTCGATAGGAATATAAGCTCATTATATTGGATCTAGCATTCTACCAAGATAGTAGGAGAGTAAGCTCCGCCACAGGCAATGGGACATGTGTGCTCATGCATTGCCTTTTTTCTGAGTAGCAGGAGAGGCATATACCTTCCTTCTCAAAAGAAATATTGGAAAAGTAATGTTTCCCTATGAATAGATGGGAAGTCCAGTTTGACGCAGCAAAAGTGGTAAAAAACCCCACTCTGACCCCCTAGGGAGTCCCCTGCCAGCCGTATTGATGAAAATCAGTGGAGTTGACGTCTCTGCCTCAAAGAAGTTGCAAAGAACTTTAAAAAGGAAACAGCAAATAGAAAATCGCCCAAGCACATCCCAAAATAGTTCAACGTTAGCGGTATTAGACCAGAGCATTTCTTCCGCGGCATCATCGGATCAGAAATTTCAAAATACACAATTGGTACAAGCGCTCCTGTGAAGAAAATTAAAAAGTCTGTGCCCGTCCATTTTCCTACGTTATCGAAGACATGTGATCTATATGAAGCATCAGACAGAGCAGCAGCGGCAATAGCTTCATCTGTTCTGTTCGACATTGAATCTGATTACGATAGACACAAGGTACGAAGAGAAAGATTTAAACTACGGAAAAACTTGATCGAAAACTCAAAAGTCACAGAGCTAATAGCATTATACTTTGAAGGCACTGCGGAGGCAGAAGACATTGACCGATTTCAATAAAAAAAGAGGGTATTTTTTTGTTATTATAAGGCACCTATTCCCCCTATTAGAACTCTGAAACTTGAAAAAATTTTGTTTCCATATGTTGACGCTCCAGCCTAATGCACATCTTCTTAGAAATGTTGCAGCCGCGCACCTCTGTCAACGTCTCACCTGGTTTATGTATCATAATCAACTTCTGTCTGTTTTTTCTTTCACCCAAACGGATTTGGACATCTACTGTAGATTAATTGAACACCTTTCTATTTTCCTATATCCCTTTATAACCGCAAACCTAGTAACAATTTATGGTCTGGTCTGAGCGAAGTTCCACCAATGCTTTTTGCATTCTAATACACTTATTGATTAAGTACTGTGTAATATTATTGCCTTGATTGCTGCGGGACTGCAGCTTGAGCACGCTTCCTCTGAAACTTCTGATGCTTTCTGCACGACTGCAACTTCCGTCTGAAAGACACTTCAGTTATCTGTCAGCCTATACATGTCAAGGTATACATGGATATAGTATGTTGTGGTTTTCACACCCTTGCGCCAACCCTCCAGCTGTATTGTGGCCCCAAGTGCTCTTTCCAATATCAGCCACTGGACCATGTATTGCGTTCGCCCTATATTTAATGACGATGTACTGCTATGTTCATACGACCTGCGCTCAAGCTGCTTCGCGGCCTTTAAGACTTTTGGTAGCGCTAAATCTTTGGCCATACAATTGATTGCTTGTGCTACTATCAAAAACAACTGGTCAGAATTCCGAAATAGAGTCCTGATATGGGTTCCTGATTGAACCTGAGGTAGTCCCTAATCTATTCCCTGATTTGTTGTAGATGGCAGGTGGAATCATTGTAAAATGGCTTAGAACAATCTTTAAGGGTTGCAGAAAACTGAGCAACGTCCCGCAATCTTGAAGAACGGATCGAGTAGTCTTCAAAAAACTACAGGCCTCTTAGTTTTATATGTTATCTGCTCAAAACACCAGAGAGATTGATAGATGTACAAATAAAATCGAATATGAATGAAGCATTCCGCTCTTCAGCACAACATGATTACACTAAAGGTAAGTCAGTTGATAGTGCATTACATAAGGAGAAAGCGCCCGAACACCGCGAATACTACCTAGACATTGCCGTGGACCTTCAACGATGGCTCGAGATAAGCAATCATCGATAGTATCAACTTGATTTAAGTACGTCCGATCTTAACGATTTGGAGGACCAGTCAAACTTACGGCGGTCATCACAAGCGGTAAATGTCTACCAATAATTAGTTCTCTGATGGATTAGGGATGTACATGACTAGGTATCTGGGGTCGGTATAGCCGCCAACGCGAAAAAACCTATCAAGTATTATATCTAGTAAATATGAGGTACCTAATTTGTCTAAGCCTAAACTTGGCGGCTTCTTGTGAAGTTGGTATTAGTGTTAAACTAAAAATTACGTATACGCCCAGTTGCGGTCGTTGTACAAAATATTGTTACGAATTTTGGGGAATTCCTAATTTTTTGCAAGGTCTGTTAACGTTCGAATCTCTGAATATAGCAAAACGTTCTTTATTGAGACTACTTTGGAAGTAGTACTTCACAATTACAATTATCACGTATTTCACTAATAGCGTATTTAAAGCAAACTTATTTCTTATTCCTCAGCTAGCGCTGCTTTTATACTCTCTAATACCTTTTTCACCCATTTCTTCTAAGGTCTAAACTTTTCGCGAACAGAGCTGCTGTGATTTAAAAAATGAGTTTCGATCACAGATCCGTAACACGTAATACGGGCCTTGATATTTTTTACGTTTCTCTGCTAGTTATATGAGTGTGTGTGTGTGAGTAAGAACTTCGGCTCTTAGCTGCCGACTACATATAAATATGTATGTGAAATATTCTCGTTGCTGTTAGCTGAGCGGTTTACATGTATATGTGGCAGCTTGCTTTGATGTTTACGTCTGCATATGCGTGGCTGTTTACTTTGCTATTGTTGTGCATTTATTTGCTGCTGGTAAATAAGTACTGATGTATAGAACTGCTAATATTCGCCACAATATTTAAGTAGGCGTAAGCCATAGCGGCAGTTGTCAATGTAGTTTTAATAAACAAGTATTAAAAATATTCGAACAAATTTGCTAAGCTTACTTAATTACAACAAAACTAACACACAATTCAAAATCAATATGCTACTCGATTATTTAGACAACGGAATTTAGTCCACAATTTGTGTTATATCAAATCATCACATTTCTGGTGAGCTCCAGTAACGAACGTTGTAATCATGAAAAACGTTTTATTTTTATGCTTACTGAATTTAAACACTCGCATACATACACATTGAGCATGACTTTGCCCCTCCCTGCACGCCTATGAATAAAGCCATATTAATAACTAATACTAACAAACACGAACATCAATCGTACAACACAATTGACAATTGGCCAACAACCACACAGAGTATGAGTTATGGCAACATTGCATTGCTATTCTATGGGTCATATATAATCATTTGAGGCGTCGAAGTTCCTATCCTATGCAACCCACATATGTACATTTGCATATGTATAAGTGTGATCTCAAAAGACAAATGGCTTTTAAGATTCAACAATTGTTATTGTGCTCTTAGTCACTCCATTGTCACTTAAACAACCACTCACATAAATTATATTTTCAAATTACGCCTACAAACCGAGATCATAATTCTTAAATAGGCAAAAGCAGCCAAGTTGGTCAGAAGGTCAGCTTAATGGTTATAGTTTTGAAAATGAGTTGTTGCTAAGCTTACAAGCAGGAAAGTCTAAGGGAGTGTGGATGAGAACTACCACACTTTCACTAAGTAAATGCCCTAATGACTGCTGTCAGGAGAAGGCGTGAACTTTCTGATCACTTGCTTTTCAAAAAGTCATCTCCAAACACAGTTATCTCAAGAGACGCATGCATGATTATTATGAAAATGGATCCTGCAGTAATACTAGAAGTTACGCGGCTTGCCCAAAGCCTCATACCTGACTTTTGCAAAGGCGATTAAAACTGCTCCGTCATCCCATTTTCCCAAGCTTGGTGGGTCGGAAAATCAAGAAGTTCGACTGCTGGCTTGCTATTAGCAGGAATGAATGTATTTAAAAAATGCTCCACCATTAAAAATTCTAGAGTCGAAAAGAGTAGTGAGACCAACACTTACCGTTCTGACCGGGATTGCGTGAAGTATACATCTATATTGGGTCCCAGGGCATATCAGTATATATGGAAATGAAAAAGCGGAAGCGTAGAAGCTAAAAAGGGTGCATCCATCGAATATTGCTCCGTAGACTTCCCAATTAGATTGGGCTGGATAAAGAGAAGGCGAGAGTTGCATATGATTGTCTAAGCGGGAAAGGCATGGACCCAAACGCGGGACTATAAAGTGTCGAAGATCATGTGTAGGTCTTACAACCGTACACTAAAAAGGAGGACTTTAGACTTATGATGGGTATTCTGAGTGGGCAGTGCCTTTTGGCATCACATGCTATTAAATAAGGCTTGGTCAGTTAGCAGATGTGGGAAGTATGACGAACATATTCACTGGTTTTTGATAGGGTTTTGCAGTTTGGTCTTTAAACAAACTTTTGGTTACACTATGCACTCAGTCAATCTAAGTGAGATCTCTACGGACTAACCAATTCAACCTTATCTTACCTACTAGTAGGGCAGTTACACGATAAATGTCCCATATCTTAGCTTCACAAAAGCAGAAATGGAAGTAAGGTCGAAAGTCAAACTGCTGGCTCAAATTATCATACCCGATTCCGGAGAACCAGCGAAGCATATGCACAAAAAACGCTCAATCATCTGACTTCTCACAGATTCGGACTAGGGTACCTTAATTTTAGATAATCGTCTCTTCTCAAACTCTGAGCAAACCAATGCTTGTTTGGAATATTCCTTTGCCAAATATCTGAATCAGAATGAAATTGTACGTGTTACCGTCGAAAGTCTTCAACCGATCGTAATGAATTATTCAGAAGAGGGTCATGTTATCAGTTGGTGCAACGCGGGCTTTATAAATGTAGTTCAAAAAGGAGGATTGTTACGCCAAGTCAACAGTTCGGAAGAAAAAAAATGTAAAAGAGGAAATGAAGAGTTGATGGGGCTCCAATATTCATATTGCTCGAACGAAAATTGATAAAAGCTTTTACGGATTATCGACGTATGCCGTAAATTTCCTGTTGGTCCACCAAAGGATCCTACGTCTTAGAGCTAGTTTTTCTTCTTTCTATTATATAGCACACACAAACTCACTTTTGACTCTTAATGGTTTCCATTGGGTACTGTTCCAAATGCACTCCCGCCGCTAGGATTGACATTGGATCATACGAGTATTGAAGCGACTACTCACATATATATTAAGAGGGAAGAATGCATGCAGACCGTACTATTGTCTGATGATAAGTAGAAGGCGGTGAGCAGAAATATATAAAATCAAAAAAAGGGCGTAAGCTCAAATTATTGACCCTACCAAATCATCCGAACCCCAGAAGCTGGCACAGCAACAGTTTTGGATAGTAAAGTACACCTCCACCGGATTGAGGAACTTGGCATTTTCCTACCGTAAACATACATGCCTGTCGCAGGAGGTGGCTTAAATCCACCCCAAAGGCTCGACGTGACAAACAAATTGTTCCCGAGGAAGCGTTCTTTACGGTTACAACAACAACAATTGTTTAGCGCACTGCAATGGGCCAATCAATGGACAAAGGCTCTGGCCGAAAATGTACTTTTTCCCCCTAAATCTTTTTAGTCTAATCTTACCTAACCTAAAACCTTGGACTTTGGTATTGGAGTACGTAGGCCATCGGACGCTACTCGCTGAATTTGTGTGTTGTTGTTTTTGTTGTGTTAACAGTGCTTAGCCCCATTCAGTGGTTGCGAACACTCACACAATGTTATCAAGTCCTCTAACAGGAGTCCAAGTAAACTAGCAGCTTTGACTTGGTTCGGCTATAGGGAGGTTGGTGTAAGAGGCGTAGGTTCCACATTACAATTGAAAAGATGTTTGGTGTCATGTGGGGACACATCGCCTGCTAGGCTTACATTACGTATGTCGGGGTTGATTCTGGACAAGTTAACGTTTAACCTGTTGTACTATTCAGAACGAAATTGGGCCGGGGTAACTCGTGTCTCCCTCGCTAGTCTATCTTCTTCTTCTACAAGAGTAGGATATTGTATATTGATAACGGGGTTCACCAGGAGCATCCTGGGTAGTGTGTTTAACGATTCTGTGAGGATTTGGCCTTGTTACCTTCGTCTGGATGCAACGGCTGTATTGGCAAGTACCAGACCTCATCATAGTACTAATGGATGTGTTCCCTTAATCCTCGTGGAGGAGGGACTAGATCAATCAGTTATTTGCTATGGTGTCTTGGTTAGAGACAATTAAGCTAATCAGCATTTCGTTTGGCTTTTTATTGTTCTGCTCTTTGGCCTCGCTATGTGGGTGATTTTCAGGGGTCTTAAATTTTACTAACACTCAAATACAATAGAAGATGCTTGTGATCAAAGATCAAGTGATTCGAGAAGTTTTAGACTCTCTCGAAAACTTTCGTCATCTTTACTAGGGTCTTTTCTTCTCGTCGGGTCAAGTTTCGATACAGTCTTTCTCTTTCATCGGTGTTGGCTTCTCGGTGTAGGTCCGTTATAATGTTTTACTTGAAATTCACGATGAAAACGCCCCATTTACCTAAAGTCTTAAAAACTTGTTCCTATCTGCTTCCTACTACCCTCAAATGCCCAAAATTGCGTACACGGTTCTCACTTTCGTTATATTTCTCAGAAAGTGAAGAAATTCATCTTCGAATTGAACGCAGAAAAAGAAGCCTAAAATTATGCACCAAAATATATTTATTAGCAAGTCTTGCGCCGGATTTGAATGTTCAATATCTTAAGTAATTTACTATTGACTATCTCCCACAAGCACATATTTACTACATACAACCATTATTTACCAACACAATTTTAACAACTTTAATCCATCAAGCAGCTATAGAATTAATTATCTCGGTAACATATTGTCAAATATTTATTAATGCAAATTTTGTCTAGACAAAAGACAATAGTTTAAACCATGTTAAGTTTGTTCTATATTTTGGTGTTCATATATATATTTTTGCTTAGATATGCTTACAAGTACAGCATATGCTATTGAATTTGTGCTGAGTTACTAAATAATTCCCTACAATAAGCTTACTTTCTTACGTGCCTAAAAGTAAGTAGAAAACTGATTGCTAAATGCAAAATTATTTACTTAGATTTATAGACGAGAGCGGCTAAATAATATTGCAGATTCTAGTTTAAGCAATTTATTTAGCAGAAAGAAGTTAAGTTTCAAAAATCATGCCAGCGCAGCAGGTACGCCTAAAATCATGCAATATTTAAAACCTGTTAGGTTAGTAATTTATTTTTTACTTTAAGGCTCAATGGGTATTTTTTTAAGTAGAAATTACATTTATTTTTTAAACGGTTTTATTCAGTTTAACTATGTGTAACGAACAGAGTTTTGTAATAGAAATTTGAGTAAGTTCTCGATAAGCTACAAACTTGAAACCAGGAATATAGTTCACCCGATGACAATACAATAATAAGAAAAAACTTCGATAGGTGGCGCATGGATCGAAATATTTCAAAAAATGGTATTTGTGGTCCGATTTGGCTCATATTTGGAACACTATTACATACATGCGGACACCGTGGTGTGATGGTAGCGCGCTCCGCCTACCACACCGAATGCCCTGGGTTCACACCCCGGGCAAAGCAACATCAAAATTTTAGAAATAAGGTTTTTAAATTTGAAGAAAATTTTTCTACGCGGGGTCGCCCCTCGGCAGTGTTTGGCAAGCACTCCGAGTGTATTTCTGCCATGAAAAGCTCTCAGTGAAAACTTATCTGCCCCGCAGATGCTGTTCGGAGTCGGCATAAAACAAGTAGTTCACTTCCGACCAATTTGTAGGAAAAATTAAAAAGGAGCACGACGCAAATTGGAAGAGAAGCTCGACCTAAAATCTCTTCGGAGCTTGTTGCGCCTTACATTTTTTTTTATTACATACATGAATACAAAAAGACATATGAAAAAAGCGCCCGCCAGGTGGCGCATGGATCAAGATATTAAACTGTCACTGCATAAATAAATGAACGTGTAGCGCACTAAATGGTGCGTACCTTTAGGCTTACTACAGTTCCTGAAAATGTATTCGGAATTTGGAATCGCTTCTATTCATTCATAATCATTTGCACTCTCGTACCTAAAAAGTGCACTTTTTAAGCAGCTCTCGTAATTTTTATACCTTTCATGGACATGAAATGGTATATTAACTTTGGTCCGATGTTTGTAACGTTGAGAAATATAGAATATAGACTCACCATTAAGTATACCGAATTGATCAGGGCGACGAACTGAGTTGATATAGCCATGTCCGTCTGTCCGTCCGTCTTTCTGTTTGAACGCAAACTAGTCCCTCAAATTTTGAGATATCTCAATGAAATTTGGCACAAGGATGTATTTTTGTATTATATTAGACATTTGTCGGACCCGGTAGGATCGGACCACTATAACATATATCTCCCATACAACCGATCGTTCGGATAAGACGATTTTGGTCATTCCGGCCGCAATTTAGAAAGTATAAATGTGAAACTCGGTGATATATATTCCAATATATCATAGAAGATATCCTGTAAAAATCACTTTGATCGGAGCTATATATAGTTATATCCCATACAACCGATCGTTCAGATAGAAAGACTTTTGGCCATTTCTCCCTTAATTTAGAAAGTATAAATGTGAAACTTGGTGATATATATATTCTAATATATCATAGAAGATATCCTGAAAGAATTACTTTGATCGGAGCTATATATAGTTATATCCCATACAGCCGATCGTTCAGATAGAAAGATTTTTGGCCATTTCTCCCTTAAATTCCAATATCAAAACGTTAAATTTGGTGATATTTATTCTAGAATATCATAGAAGATTTCACGAAAAAATCATTTCGATCGGAGCTATATATAATATATATCCATACAACCGATCGTTCAGATATAAAGATTTTTAGCCATTTCTCCCTTAATTTCCAATATAAAAACGTTAAACTTGGTAATATTTATTCTAATATATCATAGAAGATATCCGGAAAAAATCACTTTGATCGGAGCTATATGTATATAGTATATACCTATCCCATTCAACCGATCGTTCAGATAGAAAGTTTTTTGGCCATTTCTCCCTTAGTTTCCAATACAAAAACGTGAAACTTGGTGAAATATATTCTAATATATCATAGAAGATTTCCTGTAAAAATCAGTTCGATCGGAGCTAAATATAATATATATCCCATATAACCGATCGTTCAGATAGAAAGATTTTTGGCCATTTCTCCCTTAATTTAGAAAGTATAAATTTGAAACTCGGTGGTATATATTCTAATATATTATAGAAGATATTCTGAAAAAATTACTTTGATCGGAGCTATATATAGTTATATCCCATACAACCGATCGTTCAGATAGAAAGATTTTTGGCCATTTCTCCCTTAATTTAGAAAGAATAAATTTGAAACTCGGTGGTATATATTATAATATATCAAGAAGATATCCTGAAAAATTACTTTGATCGGAGGTATATATAGTTATATCCCATACAACCGATCGTTCAGATAGAACGATTTTTGACCATTTCTCCCTTAAATTCCAATATAAAAACGTTAAATTTGGTGATATTTATTCTAAAATATCATAGAAGATTTCATGAAAAAATCATTTCGATCGGAGCTATATATAATATATATCCCATATAACCGATCGTTCAGATAGAAAGATTTTTAGCCATTTCTTCCTTAATTTCCAATATAAAAATGTTAAACTTGGTGATATTTATTCTAATATATCATAGAAGATTTGCTGAAAAAATCACTTTGATCGGAGCTATATGTATATAGTATATACCTATCCCATATAACCGATAGTTCAGATAGAAAGATTTTTGGCCATTTCTCCCTTAGTTTCCAATATAAAAACGTGAATCTTGGTGAAATATATTCTAATATATCATAGAAGATTTCCTGTAAAAATCATTTCGATAGGAGCTATATATAATATATATCCCATACAACAGATCGTTCAAATAAGGGGGTTTTTTGCCATTTTTTATTTTATATTTATCTTAAAAATCGTTTAGGTATGTAAATCTGTTCACTATATATTTTTTATGATTTCCATCCGATTATTTGGAGATTACGAACGGGATAAGATTATTGTTCAGCCCCATTCATTAAAGGTATGAAGTCTTCGGCACAGCCGAAAACAGTCCCGTCCTTACTTGTTTATCTTAAAAATTTGCCCAAAAGTGTATGCTATGTTATTCATCACTTAAGCATAGATATAGACGCTAACTAGTCACATTGTAAATAACTTATGTGCTACGAGCACTGAGTAGAGCCAATTACAAAATAGAATATTTCGTTTACTTGAATTTTAGTAAAATATTTGTGGGATATAGTCATTTATAGTCACGCGTTAGTCAATATGCAAAAACATGCATACATACATATTAAATAGTGATAGTGATAAGTTCATTTGTGCGACTTCTTAATTTAATGCTATCATTTAATTAAATTATAATTCCAGATTAATATTACAAATTTATGAAAGTTTGTTTTGTACATTTGGCTTTGCTGTAAGATAAATGTGCTTTTGTGCTTTGCTACATAAAAGGAAGACAAAAAGTATTAATTTCTTCGAATATTGCACAATACGATTCCAGGTATGAGAGAAAGACCTACATATATACATTTTTTGGTCTTCAGATGAACTGTTAAGTAATTCCATACTCCCACCTTTTTCCCCATAGATATGTCCGGTGTTCATCAATATGAGGTACATAAGATTGAATGACTATAAGCGCCATGGAAATATGGTACGATGATGAGTTTGATTTTTGCTCAAGAATACTATGTGTAGGAATCCATTAGTCATTAGTCAGGAAACTTCACGGGTACGAGTATTTATAGCCCCACGAAGGGCTTTGGAGTCTAAAAATATATGCCTTTGCGCTTTTCTTGTACTCTTCAGGAAACATATGCCCCTATTACCGTTTACAACTCAACTCTGGTTGGGTTGAAATTTCGCAATTTGGTATTACAGATTACAACTCAACCTGTCAAAAAAATGTCGGTTGAGTTGTCTAGTCTAACAACTTTTCGTGGCACTACCGTTTACAACCTTCTGTTGGTGTAGTTGTCAAAGACGCAAAATCTTACAACTGATTACTAGCAGTTGTCTCATACAATTTTGCAGCTGTATTGAAAAAATGTAACGTTTTACAAGACTGCTCACCATCTAATTTTTAACACAAATTTTCAAAGTTGGTATAAAAGACACGTTTCGACCTCCGATTTAAGAATCCGAAAACAAAAATTAAAAATTTTATTTCCGTCATCATTTCTGTTCAATTTTGCATGTGGTGTATTTTTCCAGATTTTAAGTACGCACTAATGCAGAAAGGCGTTGGACCCACCCAGGGTTATTTTAACAAATCGCGGCCAAAGGCCGCCAACGCAGAAAGATGTTCTATGCAAAAAAAAACTGTGGATCGGGCCTCATATTTCGGACCCTCTCTGGGCCATTTTGTGGGTTTTTGTAAATATATTTCGACAGAAATAAAATTTTTAAATTCCGCTTTCGAATCCTAAAAAACGGAGATCGAAACGCGGCTTTTGATACCACCTTTGATAAGAGTTAGATGGTGCATGGGCTCATAAAACCTTACAAAATAAAGCCGGTAGTAAACCTTTTTTAATCAAACAATAATCAACAATTTTGTACACATTTATAGAAAAAACAACGTTTAAAAGAAGGATTACATTGAATAACTTTTTTACTTTATGGAGCGACATTCCGAAGTTGGACGAGGCTGGCCGCAGTTCGGATGCAGCCAAAAGAGGTGAAATTATGCGAACGTGAGTCTCATTGATACTAATCATTACTCCTGATTTCATATAATATCCCTTTTGCTTTTAATAACAAAATCACTTTTGCAAATGCTTAAATTTCCGCCACAAATTGATCAGCTGTTCATTTGTGTGTCAAATCTTCACTTTCTGAAGTTCTGAAATAAGTTGTAATTCGTAATACCAAACAGGGGTTGAGTTGTCTTAAAGTTGAGTTGTTAACCGTAATAAGGGCAATAGTATCCATATGCTGACCGTGAGTCGGAGGTCTGGTTCACGGATGGATAAAAATTTGAACCCGAAAAACCCGAAGCTGGCGTTTATGGCATTTATGACCCACTCATTTTTCAGGCTGAAATCCAGGCAATAGAAATTTGCGGTGAAGAATGTCTACGAAGAGCTTTCTCTCGAATTCAAATTGTTTATACATCCAACAACGAGTGTATCGGTCAAACAAAATAATCTAAGCAGAGAGGACCTACGAAGACTAACTGGGTACGGGACACTGTTGCCTACGATATCACCTAAGTTAAATCTATACGATTAACAATCTGTCGCTTTTTGAGCTGGAGGATGAAATGACCATTATATTATCTGCGTATGAATTACTCTGACAAGACATAGGCCCTCTGATCTAGATGGTGTTACTCTAATCTCTTCCTGATATGGAGCTCAAAGCCTGAAGAGTAATTAAATACATTAAAAGCATCCACAAACAGTAATATGATGAAAGGTCAACCCCATAGATCTCAATAAATTTCGTAGTGCATCGAGGTACGCTCCGTAGTCACTGCGATAAGATCCTACCCTTGCAGAAGAAGAAAGCAGACTACCAACTTCGTTCTGGATACTATAACAGGTTAAACTCTTACTAGTCCAGAACCGACCCCGATATACGTAATGTATGTCTAGCATGCGATGTGACCCCACATGACATCACAGAAACTCTCTTATGGTCCTCCCCTATTGACACTTCCTGTTTTCTTGGAATCCCGTCAGAGTACTTTGATGACAATTTGTGAGTGGTTGCACCTATTGAATGGTGCGATCACTGTTAACCCAACAACATGATAACAATAGTATAAAAAGACAAATGAGCAGGTGCAGTTGATGATTACTCGCACTCCATATTGAGAGTAGATTCGGCCCATGTAACCGAGCAGTGAGAGCATATTTTTTGCTCACAACGTATCGCTGATGTAAGCAAAATGTACTCCCAGCGGGCCCATGAAACCCACGTGTACGATAAGGAATACCACGCCGACTTGGAAAAAGCGCTCCTATATGACCAAGCTGAGTTTAAGCAAGAGTGTGAAGAAGAGTTTCAATTGCTGGTTGATAGGAATTAAGTCAGAAATGTGTACTAAAAAATCCGATGAATGACATAAAGGTACAAAGCGAACTCAAATTTATACAGAAATAGTGATGGCGGTCTGGTAACCGACTTATTAAGTTATGGTGAAACCATTTATCCTCATTTCATAATGGTGATTGGAATGGTTCGCCTAACACTCCTACCCTGAATATGACGTTTGCATGCCGCTACTTGACTATGATGTAGTGATGATTATATCCCGGCTAAGAAGAGTAACGCTGAATAAAGGTAAAGCAGGGGCTATCGAACGAACTGTTCAAACACGTACGCGAAGAGTGTGGTCGGAATACCGCATGCCCCAAGACTAGAATTTAAGTGCGCTCTGCCAAATCCAACTTAAAGTGATCCAATTACCATTAAATCATCTTTACTATTTCAAGAGACAAAGCAGCTTGGAAACAGAGGAAGTGGAAGACTTCAACTGAGTTGGAAGAAGCAGGTAGTGGAAGGTTTGGCCTCCCTTGATCCCAATTGGTCTGACTTATGGCGAAAAAAACTAAAATTTGCTTAGTCGGTTAATGATATGATTATGAGTATGCGAATAACTAAAGCCCATTATCAACGATCTGACTGGACCTCAGTAGAGCCGGTTTAGATCAGCTAAGTTTAACCCGAGCTTAGGGGTCTTAGAATATACCCCGCGGCAGTTATGCTTGCCGTGAGAGGCGACTAAAATACCAAATGATTCAAGGGTTTATGCAGCGCAATCAAGGGAATACCAGCGCAATATATAGCTTCTCCAACACAATTGTAAACCTCACCTACCCGTGGTGAGTCCATTCTTTAACAGCCGCGTTTCTGCCGACCCTAAGTTCATCATGGATGTAGGGGGTGGGAGGGCGTTAGGGCCTAGAAGGTTTCATGTGGTCATACCAAATCGTCCCCGAAATGGTCGGACTAGAAATTTAATGTTGCTTGTTACGAGAACGTACCGGATTTGCATCCGGCAAAGAACCATCAACATCGATAACACTCCCCAGGACCTCCGGGTAGTATCCCTATCGCTACAAACAACCGCCAACAACAACATATTGTCAATTGGTAACCGTGTATGTGAAGTGGTGCCCAGCGCTGCTTTGGGCTGAGTAGGCAACTGAAATAAGATGGTTTACCCTAGCAGTATTCGAGAGGAGAAATTTGTGATGTTTTCCATCATACACAAAGCCCCACTGGCAAGGTTATAGAAAAAGAAGGTTTCCTTCACCTAGTTTAGGAGCGATAGTGGAGACAGACTTGAAACCACTTAGAACTCCAATTGATGTCAGTTTTCGTAACGCAATGCGAAAGAGTTCATATCACCTGAGCGTCATTTAATAAAGTTGTTTTTTATAGATATCCTACTTGAATATCTTATTTGCACACCCTCGAACCATATTTGTTGCACATCTCTTGAGGCTGAACCCATTCGACTTTTGCGTCGTTTGGCGCTGCTGTCACTATGAAATAACGAACGGTGGAAGTTTGCCTGTCACAATGAACGGAAGAAAACTTAAATTTTGATTTGTTTTCGACGCAAATATCGAAATTGTTTGGGCCTTTATTGACAGTAAAATGCGCTGAGAGAGCTATCTTCTCCAAACATCCTCCTTGGACAACAATATAATAGTGAAATTCCTTAAGAAGCGGACCATAAACGCTATTTAAATTTATTAGAACATAAATGTAAAGCAAATTTACACTGGCTCTAAGCTCATTCCGTGAGGTGTAACAGTTTTCTTAAATTACATGTCATAATACTGTTATCGTCTTTTACTTACTATGTAATTCCAACAATTTTCAAGCCCATCGAGTTATTTGGTAATGATTTGTGAAACATATTGCTTTAATTACCCAATTACAAAACTACTTAATAGCAATTTCAATATTTTATAAGTGTGAAAATGTAGTGTACTATGGATGATTGATATGCATACCCAGTAGGAATGTAAGTGTAACATACATATTGAGACATACTTCAAACAGTGTTCGGCATTTATTATTATTAAGTTAGTCTATGAAACAAATGTTTCTTACAGACTGATAACAATTAACAATGTAAATTAATAACTTAGACTAAACCCTAGAATATAGTATTTAGAATTTCAGAAAAAAACAATTTTCGAAGATGAAAAATCAAGTGGATAGAAACTCGAGATTAATTAAATCCAATCCAGGCTCGCAAAAGAGGAGTTATTACGCGAATAATCAGTTCAACAATAAACGCCATAAAAATGTAAAAGCTGCGAATATTACGCTGCGGTATACTAAAATTAATTCTCTCAAAAGAAAAGAGCAGTCAATATCGCCACTGATAATATTATAAACAAAAGAAAGTGAGAGAACCATTCATCTGGCTTCCAAAGTTTTAAATTTATCAAAAGCAGGCGAGATTCATAAGATGGAATTGGTTCATCAAAATTCAAAGAATGGTAAAGCGTATTAGAAAAACATTTTGGTCCCCTCAATCCTATTAACGTAGTTTTGTAACTGGGCCTCCATACGAAAGCAGCGTCTTCCAAATTAGAACGAACAAACGCCGTGTATAATAACTTGCGACCGCTTCACAATATCTAAATACCGAGTAAGCCCTCGAATAATGTGACTAATATGTCTATTGAAAGAGAAGTCTAGAGAAAATTGCACCAAGATCTTTAATTTAATCCAAGCTTGTAATAGTTAATGGCAAATGTGTAAAATGTCTGCAAGATATTACGAGTTTTCGCATACGGGACTTTAACACTTTTTGAAATTTAAAGAAAGCCGAGAATTGAAGCACCATACTTCGAAGCTGCCCATGTCTTTCTGAGCACAAGAGCATCATTCGGGTTTGCAATTTTCGAAATACCTTTAAATCATCGGCATAGAGTGAGAACTCTGCAAAATGAAGCAGCTGCTTGTATCATTAATAAACAAACATTACATAAGACCGAATCTATTTCAAAACAAGTAAGGAAGGCTAAGTTCGGGTGTAACCGAACATTACATACTCAGCTGATACTTGGGAGACAAAATAGGGGAAAATCACCATGTAGGAAAATGAACCTAGGGTAACCTGGAATATGTTTGTATGACATGGATATCAAATGGAAAGGTATTAAGACGTATTTTAAAAGGGAGTGGACCATAGTTCTATAGGTGGACGCCATTCGGGATGTCGCCATAAAGGTGGACCAGGGGTGACTCTAGAATGTGTTTGTACGATATGGGTATCAATTGAAAGTGTTAATGAGTATTTTTAAAAGGGAGTGGGCCTTAGTTCTATAGGTGGACGCCTTTTCGAGATAACGCAATAAAGGTGGCCAGGGGTGACTCTAGAATGTGTTTGTACGATATGGGTATAAAATGAAAGCTGGTAATGATTAATTAAAAGGGAGTGGGCCTTAGTTCTATAGGTCGTTTCGAGATATCGCCATAAAGGTAGGCCAGGGGTGACTCTGTAACGTGTTTGTACGATATGGGTATCAAATTAAAGGTACTAATGAGGGTTTTAAAAGGGAGTGCCCTTAGTTGTATATGTGAAGGCGTTTTCGAGGACATCGACCAAATGTGGACTAGGGTGACCCAGAAACATCATCTGTCGGGTACCGCTAATTTATTTATATATGTAATACCACGATACGTATTCCTGCAAGATTCCAAGAGCTTTTGATTTCGTCCCTGCAGAACTTTTTCATTTCTTCTACTTAATATGGTAGGTGACACACCATTTTACAAAGTTTTTTCTAAAGTATATTTTGCGTCAATAAACCAATCCAATTACCATGGTCCATTCTTTTGTTCATATTGGTATAGATTATGGCATTTTTTAAATTTTTCGTAATTTTCGATATCGAAAAAGTGGGCGTGGTCATAGTCGGATTTCGGCCATTTTTATACCAAGATAAGGTGAGTTCAGATAATTACGTGAACTGAGTTTAGTTAAGATATATCGATTTTGGCTCAAGTTATCGTGTGTAACGGCCGAGCGGAGAGGACAGACGGCCGACTGTGTATAAAAATGGGCGTGCCTTCAACCGATTTCGACCATTTTCACAGAAAACAGTTATCGTCATAGAATCCATATCCCTACAAAATTTCGCAAGGATTAGTAAATTTTTTGTTCGACTTATGGCATTAAAAGTATTCTAGACAAATTAAATGAAAAAGGGCGGAGCCATGCCTATTTTGAAATTTTCTTTATTTTTGTATTTTGTTGCACCATATTATTACTGGAGTTGAATGTTGACATAATTTACTTATATACTGTAAAGATATTACATTTTTTGTTAAAATTTGACTTTAAAAAATTTTTTTTGTTAAAAGTGGGCGTGTTCGTAAATCCAATTTCGCTAATTTTTATTTAGCACACATATAGTAATAGTAGCAACGTTTGTGCCGAATTTCATCATGATATCTCAACGACTGCCAAATTACAGCTTGCAAAACTTTGAAATTACCTTCTTTTAAAGTGGGCGGTGCCACGTCCCATTGTCCAAAATTTTACTAATTTTCTATTCTGCGTCAAAAAGTCAAACCCACCTACCAAGTTTCATCGCTTTAGCCGTCTTTGGTAATGAATTATCTCACTTTTTCGGTTTTTCGAAATTTTCGATATCGAAAAAGTGGGCTTGGTTATAGTCCGATGTCGTTCATTTTAAATAGCGAATCTGAGATGAGTGCCAGGAACCTACATACCAAATTTTATCAAGATGCCTTAAATTTACTCAAGTTACCGTGTTACGGATGGACGGACGGACGGACGGACATGGCTAATGAATTTCTTTTTTCTCCCAGATCATTTTGATATATAGAAGTCTATATCTATCTCGATTAGTTTATGGCGTTACGGACTACCGTTAGTTGCGAACAAAATTAATGTACTCTGTGAGCTCTGCTCAGCTGAGTATAAAAACCGAAATTAAATCCTAAACGAGCTACCCTATAAATCAAAAAAGGATGTGAAACTTTATCGAAGGCGTTTGAGAAATCAGTGTAAACTCAGTAAACTCGAAGTCCCGACTAGAAAGATGCAAACAATACTCACTGAATAATGCAAGATTCGAAACCATAGACCAAAGCCCTGCTTGGCGAAATCAGACATTTACATACAAATACATTTTATCTAAGCGATAGTATCAAAAAGTTTGAAAGCTTGGAAATGGGACTATAATTACAGACATCATTCGTACAAACTCCCTTAAGATAGGACTAACGCTTCCCAAGGCAGTCGGTTGTATGTACCGGAGCGACCGGGATTTTTCCCGACCAAGGACTGTCATTTCAGTGTAATTGTTCTAATTTGTTGCGTCCCTCCCACAATTTTCATCCTCCCAGCAGCTCCTTGCAGCGGGACTGCTACATATTCTCTTGCTCCGGGAAGGTATAACACCCAATCCGGGTCCGTCTCTGACCCCGGTACTGAGAAATGGTTTTGCTGCATCTGCGGAATAGATCTTTCTCGGACGGTCATACTCTTGTCAGTGTGTCTCGTGTAAGGGATTGTTGCATCGGACAGGTTATTCAGGGCTGGATCCCAAAACCAGACGTCCACATAACTTCTATAAATCTTTTGCTGCTCCTTGCTGTTCACACCCTAGGGTGTCCCGTACTCTACGGCCAACCATAGAACAGTACTCGTTGCGCTAGACCTATCAAAAGCTTTTGATACGGTCAACCATGGCACGGTACTGCAAATTGAAAATAATGGAGCATAAATTTGTTGTAAAAATTGTACATAAAATTTGTGTGCCTGAAAAACTGTCCAACCAAGGGAGAGTGAACACCGAATAGAGGTGGTGGTCCGTTAGGAGGTTTCCTCTGTATAATATACAAGCTATTGCTGCTAATGCGGCAGCCATTTAGAAAGGTTATAAACGAAACTTGCGCATTCATACAAAACAAAAATCAATTAACTATAACCTGTTTGGCATGCATACGCATCCACAGCAACAACAACAAACAACAGACATTGTTATAGATTAACAACTACCTAAACCACTTCCATCGTCAGCACAAACCAATTACAATCCAATTCCATCAAATCCCACAATTGCAATTGCATTAAAACAACAAACCGGTCATTATGGAACCATTTTTTATTGCACTAAAAGCTTTCAATGTGCAACATCATTCCAATGCCAAAGAATTTCCGACAACGCAACTCAAATGACTTACAATGAAGTGCTGCCACACATTTTCAAATACTGCTACGAATTGAAAGTTAGACAAACCTCTATACATGCCTGCATTCATACATACATATACACATACATATACAAATAACTGCTGCAAGTAATATCGTGTGGCATGAAAACATTGGACAAGCATAAACTATGCTAAGTACAAGTGCAACAAGAACTGCCAAGTGTAGCCAAAAACAGTTATGATGAATGAATAAACTGTTTCTTAAGAGCTTAAGTGTAAAACGTTAAGAAGCTTTTGAAGTAGTCAATTTGTCAGCTGCTTTATTGGTTGAATGGCTAAACAACAATGAATTAAGTCACGACTAAAAAGCGTTAGCAAATATGTAGAGCGTGTACGTTGTCTAAATATGGCGCAACTATGGGATTGTCTTATAACAAGTCTAAGCTGGTAAGGAATAAGCACAGTTAACGCTTAACACTATTTACTATCACAAAGTATGTGTGCATGTGTGTGTTTCTATATATACGGGTAGAAGTATGCATGCCATGGTTAACATGAATTTCACGACATGCTCATCACTTGCTGTCGATTGTGAATAAATATTTTAATTCTAATTTGTCGTACATCTAACGCATTCCTTGCGGTCTACAGAAAATAGGACTACACTTCGTAACACATTAATGTACATAGGTTGGTGCATTATTTCATGATCAATGGTCGCGGTTGAGTACAATTTATCTGGTATATTATGGTGTGTACACATTTTTGCTCACTGTAAGGGGGAATACCGTATTTAAGTATGAGGTGTAAGCGTAACAGTAATCGTAAGTGTAAACGTGGTCATTTTAAGTGGTATGCGCCTATGAGCGATCATGTAGAATATAAATGTAGGCGTAGTGGGTGTTATTGGTATGCTGTATGGAGTAATAAGAGAATGAAAGAGTAATGGTCACTTGACTGTAGTGTAATGTGTGAATGATGTACGTGGTAACAGTTGGTATAAATGAAATCATACAGTACGTAATAAAGCAGTCTCTGGGCAATTTGAGTGCACACAAGTGCAAGAGATGTATAGACTGCTGTTTTGTTGGAAGATGACGAGCCACAGATGTTTACAAAACAAAGCACGCGTTTAGGTTTTTAGGTTAAAGCTGAATTTTGTTTCTTGAAAGGATTCTGTTAATTCAAACATCTTTGTGCAGTATATGCTTAGATGAAATATACAAAATATAAGCAAAAAAAAATTAAAATATAACAAAATTGAATTAAATAAAACAAATAAAAGAACAAATAAAATAAAAAAATGATAAAGTAAAATAAAATAAAATAAAATAAATAGAAAAATAAAAATAAAAATAATAATAACAACAATAAACAAAACAAATAAAAATAACATTAATCAAATAAAGTAAAATAAAATCAGGTCAAATTAAATAAATAAAATAAAATCAAAGAAAATAAAATAAAGTTAAACCAAATTGGATAGATAAAATAAAGAAAATAAAGTCAAATAAAATAAAATAAAATTAAATTAAATAAAGTCAAATAAAATAAAATAAAATTAAGTCAAATAAAATCACATTAAAACAGCCCAACCAAATCAAATCAAATCAAATCAAATCAATAAAATCAAACCAAATCAAATCAAATCAATCAAATCAAATCAAATCAATCAAATCAAATCAATCAAATCAAATCAAACCAATCAAATCAATCAAATAATTAAAATAAAATAGGAAAATATCAATTAATAAAAAGAAATAAAAACACAGTAAAAACAGGACTGTCTTCGGCTGTGCCGAAGACTTTATACCTTTCATGAATGAGGCTGAACAATAATTTATCCCGTTCGTAATCTCCAATAATCGGATGTATAAGATAGAAATATATAGTGAACAGATGTACATACCTAAACATTTTTAAGATAAATATAAAATAAAAAATAGGTAGGTACTTTGTGTGAGGATGCAAAGCTTCACGTTTTTTGTGGTCTGAATGTAAAAACTATGACTACGAATCACGTCTTTCAAAATATATGACGTAAACGTAACTATTTGATGAAATTTGATGAATTTTGAAGCTTCTAGCCATAAAGAAGGGGCAAAAATTACAGTTTATATGAAGTATATAATATATATACCACCGATCTCTATGAATTTTTCAGACAACAATATATGCTATATACGTAAGCATTTGGTGAAATTTGAACATATCTAAACGATCTTTAAGATAAATTTAAATAAAAAAGTAAGGAAGGTTAAGTTCGGGTGTAACCGAACATTACATACTCAGTTGAGAGCTATGGTGACAACATAAGGGAAAATAACCATGTAGGAAAATGAACCGAGGGAAACCCTGGAATGTGTTTGTATGACATGCGTATCAAATGAAAGGCATTAAAGAGTATTTTATGAGGGAGTGGGCCATAGTTCTATAGGTGGACGCCATTTAGGGATATAGCCATAAAGGTGGATCAGGGTTGACTCTAGAATGCGTTTGTACGATATGGGTATCAAATGAAAGGTGTTAATGAGTATTTTAAAAGGGAGTAATCCTTAGTTCCATAGGTGGACGCCGTTTCGAGATATCGCCATAAAGGTGGACCAGGGGTGACCCTAGAATTTGTTTGTACAATGGGCATCAAAGAAAGTGTTAATGAGTATTTTAAAAGGGAGTGGGCCTTAGTTCTATAGGTGGATGCCGTTTCGAAATATCGCCATAAAGTGGACCAGGGGTGACTCTAGAATGCGTTTGTACGATATGGGTATCAAATGAAAGGTGTTAATGAGTATTTTAAAAGGGAGTGATCCTTAGTTCTATAGGTGGACGCCTTTTCGAGATATCGCCATAAAGGTGGACCAGGGGTGACTCTAGAATTTGTTTGTACGATATGGGTATCAAATGAAAGGTGTTAATGAGTATTTTAAAAGGGAGTGATCCTTAGTTCCATAGGTGGACGCCTTTCGAGGTATCGCCATAAAGGTGGACCAGGGGTGACTCTAGATTTGTTTGTGCGATATGGGTATCAAATGAAAGGTGTTAATGAGTATTTTTAAAAGGGAGTGGGCCTTCGTTCTATAGGTGGTCGCCTTTTCGAGATATCGCCATAAAGGTGGACCAGGGGTGACTCTAGAATTGTTTGTACGATATGGGTATCAAATGAAAGGTGTTAATGAGTATTTTAAAAGGGCGTGGGGCTTAGTTCTATAGGTGGACGCCTTTTCGAGATATCGCCATAAAGGTGGACCAGGGGTGACTCTAGAATGAGTTTGTACGATATGGGTATCAAATTAAAGGTATTAATGAGAGTTTTAAATGGGAGTGGTGGTAGTTGTATATGTGAAGGCGTTTTCCAGATATCGACCAAAATGTGGACCAGGGTGACCCAGAACATCATCTGTTGGATACCGCTAATTTATTTATATATGTAATACCTGCCAAGATTTTAAGGGTTTTTTATTTCGCCCTGCAGAACTTTTTATTTTCTTCTACTTAATATGGTAGGTGTCACAACCATTTTATAAAGTTTTTTCTAAAGTTATATTTCGCGTCAATAAAACAATCCAATTACCTTACCATGTTTCATCCCTTTTTTCGTATTTGTATAGAATTATGGCATTTTTTTCATTTTTCGTAATTTTCGATATCGAAAAAGTGGGCGTGGTCATAGTCGGATTTCGTTCATTTTTCATACCAAGATAAAGTGAGTTCAGAGTAAGCACGTGAACTAAGTTCATTAAAGATATGTCGATTTTTGCTCGAAGTTATCGTGTTAACGGCCATGCGGAAGGACAGACGGACGACTGTGTATAAAAACTGGGCGTGGCGTCAACCGATTCCGCCCATTTTCACAGAAACAGTTAACGTCATAAAATCTATGCCCCTACCAAATTTCAAAAGGATTGGTTAATTTTTGTTCGACTTATGGCGTTAAAAGTATCCTAGACAAATTAAATGACAAAGGGCGGAGCCACGCCCATTTTGAAATTTTCTTTTATTTTTGTATTTTGTTGCACCACATCATACTGGAGTTGAATGTTGACATAATTTATTATATACTGTAAAGATATTAAATTTTTTGTTAAAATTTTACTTTAAAAAAATTTTTTTTTAAAAGTGGGCGTGGTCCTTCTCCGATTTTGCTAATTTTTATTAAGCGTACATATAGTAATAGGAGTAACGTTCCTGCCAAATTTCATCATGATATCTTCAACGACTGCCAAAGTACAGCTTGCAAAACTTTTAAATTACTTCTTTTAAAAGTGGGCGGTGCCACGCCATTGTCCAAAATTTTACTAATTTTCTATTCTGCGTCATAAGTTCAACTACACTACCAAGTTTCGTCGCTTTATCTGTCTTTTGTAATGAATTATCGCACTTTTTCGGTTTTTCGAAATTTCGATATCGAAAAAGTGGGCGTGGTTATAGTCCGATATCGTTCATTTTAAATAGCGATCTGAGATGAGTGCTCAGGAACCTACATACCAAATTTCATCAAGATACCTCAAAATTTACTCAAGTTATCGTGTTAACGGACTGAGGACGGACGGACATGGCTCAATCAAATTTTTTTTCGATCGTGATTATTTTGATATATGGAAGTCTATATCTATCTCGATTCCTTTATATATGTACAACCAACCGTTATCCAATCAAACTTAACATACTCTGTGAGCTCTGCTCAACTGAGTATAAAAAGTGCTCGGTTCCAATACAATATATGTATATGTCGCTCATTTACTTCAATAGTCTCATAACCCAGAAAGGAAACGAATTTTGAGTTAGTAAAAGATAAATGTAGTTTTCAAAACAATGTAAGTTATTTAATATTCAATATTATTACCAATTATTGTATTTGTAACGTTTCGTATTTTATAAATATATTCCATGAGAAGACACGAAAATGTGTCGAACGCGTCGGAAATAAAAAATGACTTGTTTTCATTTAATTAAATCGGCCTGAAAGCTCCAAATTCACATTAAATAAAAGCACATTTTGTTGTTGTTGTAGCAGTGCTTCGCCCCATTGAATTGGTCTGAACACTCACAAACTACAGCAAATCGAACTAAAGTTTTAAAAAGGTTTTTTTAAAATTAAATAAAAGTAAAGTGAAGACGTGTTTCCGCTTTCTGTGGTGATTTATAAAGAGGTAGTCTTATAAGGGTTTATATAGACCTTTCATTTCATACGAATTCGCATAAATTAAATCAATGGAATTTCGAACGAAAGACTCAAGCAACGAACTTCCCTATACGTATATGTGTTGAAAACATTTTCCGTACATGCAGATTTGTATATCTGGCAGCAGAATGGCGAGATAGAGACTCATAAATAATAATCGTTTATAAATTTTTATGAAGAGTTGCGAACAGTAATCAGATAGAAAGATTTCACAAAATCTAGCTACCATCTAGACAATAGACAACCCAAAGTTGAACCTAAACAATACCACACACACACTTACCTATGTATGAATGCACCACCACATACGTTTGTATGCAACTGCACTAATCTCTTACCATTTCAATCAAAGAGGCAGTAAATCAAGGCTTTAAATGGATTTGCAGTTAGTATCTAATGGATTGCAAGGTAAAGTCAGAGATGGCGAAGACTGGAAATTGTCGACAAATGGCGTGGCTGCATAATTATCAACTCATTTGTAGTTGTGATAAATAACGCTATGTAATGAGTCAATTGAATTAATGCTGAATTCACAACTAGCATAAAAGAATAAGCAATCAAATGTAAAACTACTGGCGATGCACTATTTTCGAACATTCCTAACATTCTTTAATTATCTACTAAGCATTCTTGGTGCACTAAATGTGCTCTAAGTAAAATGCCTTCAATGGTAAAATCCAGGAATGGCTTGATCTAAAGCGTATAATTTCACACAATCGCTTTGTTTTTGTCGTAACACATGCGCAGGCCTAATGTGCGACGGAAAAAAAACTTAATTAGAAATTCTAATAAATGGATTTGATTTTATAATCGTCACTGTTGTAAGAGCTCAGCAAAAAAGATTTTTTAAATAATTCAAAAGTTACTTTGAGAGAATAGCACATTATCTGATATGCGACACAGGTATGCAAGATGCTTTAGATTAGATGAATTGAGTGATACGTCAGATCAACTGTGAAAATTACTGCTGTGTTCGTAGAGTTCGGTACACCATGTTTACTAAGTATTTCCAGGAAACTATTTGAACTTAGATATATTTTCTATACCTTTGATTGGTGTATAATATTGCACCACTCCTACGTATTCTATGGAATTAAGGCGATGATTGATATTTTAAGCTCACGACCAGATGAATCCCATCCAAAAAAAACTAAGATAAAAATAACATATGTAAAACGTCCTACAAGTTAAAACTGGTAAAGCAACATCAAAGTTCAGAAACAAGCTTTTTTCAATAGAACCAATAAATCAAATAAAACAAGTAAAGGTGTCTAAGTTCGGGTGTAACCGAACATTATATACTCAGCGTGAGCTTCAGTTGTACATTCCATTTCAGATAAACTACTTTTCTACATAACACGTGGCACCGCCCGTTAAAAAAAATGTCTCCCAATTTCCTCTAACAATAAAACTTGATAAGTGAAATATCATTGATCCAAAACTATTTTTTTGCTAAGATATAGCTTATTATTGTAGTCTACGACCGTTTTAAACTTGTTTTATATCCAAGTTGCCGCGGTCTTTAACCGATCCCGTCCATTTTTACTAGAAATATTTTCTGCTTTAAGGAAAATATGTGTGCAAAATTTCATTACGATCCGTTAATTTTTCTTCGAGTTATGGCTCCCGAAACATAGAAAATTTCTTAGTCATAAAAGGGCGGTGCCACGCCCATTATTTTAAAATTTGAAGTTTTTCCTATTTACTGTTATAAATCCCCTTTGGAATTGAAATACCATTGATATAAAGCTCTCTTTTGCAAAAATATATCTTATTTTATTCGTCCAAGACCCTTTTAAAAATCTTTTATATAGAAGTGGGCGTGGTCCTAAACCGATTCCGTTAATTTTTCTTCAAAGCATTTTGTTACGATAGGATTAACGGTTTTTGATTTATGATTAATAATATTTGTAAAATTGATTTTATCACAAGTGGGCGGTACCACGCCCATTTCAAATTTTTATCAAGAGTCTCAATATTTCCTCATGTCAAATTTCAACATTCGAGGTGTATTATTTACTAAATAATCAGGTTTTTTGTGTTTTCGAAAATGTTATATATATAAAAAGTAGGCGTGGTTATCATCCGATTTCGCTCATTTTCAATACCAATCTATTCTGGGTCCAGATAAGCTCGTGTAGCAAATTTGGTGAAGATATCTCAATACTTACTCAAGTTATCGTGTTAACGGACGGACGGATGGACGAACGGACATGGCTAAATCAAATTTTTTTTCGATACTGATGATTTTGATATATGGAAGTCTATATCTATCTAGATTCCTTTATACCTGTACAACCAACCGTTGTGAATATACTCTTTGTGCAAAGCACACTGAGTATAAAAAAATTATCTAATTGGGTTCGCCCCTCGAAAATGAAGGCAATTGTCTTCATATAAAAAGCTTAGCTTCAACCTCTGAGCGCCTACAATTGGAACCAAAAATGCATGCTTGAAAGTTTTGTTCTTGGTATTACCGTTTGAGGGGGTAAGACTGGCATTTAGACTGTGCTGAAAGAAATATCCATTTCACTTCAGTTTCAAAGAGATATTATTAGGTTTCTCGCAGGGTTTGATTCGCTGCCGCTTTTTCACCTCCTTTCACCCAAAATAGTTGTCGCTTCTTCTTGGTCTTTTTCTTGTAATGGCATTCCTACCCACTCAGGATGCCAAATTCGCAATGTCTTCGATCTTCGGTTTCGCAACAGTATTTTCCAACTAAATAAAACAGCATAAGTACTAAGTACATACATCGCCGAGGTATCCGAATGTTGGCATCAGATAGCCTGACTCATACGGAGTTGGTTCTTTTTAAGAAAATTTACAAGATTCTTGAATTAAGACCACCTCAAATTCATGAAGGCTTATTAAATTAAGTGGCGCTTAACAGCTTAAACAGTTATCATCAACCGACAGGTCGCGCGAGTCGCTTCTTCGTTGGGTTAACTGGAGACAATTGGCCACACCAAGGGAAATTAAATCATCAAGTACTTCAAGTAGAGTGGGGCAGCTTTTTTCCCTACTTTCAAAGGCGGCGTATATTATTTTCTCCACCAACCATTTAAATAAATCATACGAAATGCACCCTGTCTGAAACCTCCTGCCTTTTCTAACGGCTCCAATTTTAACTGATCTGATGGTGTTACTCAACGTCATTTTGTACAGCTGTGTGAGTTTTGCGGAGAAACCAGATTCAGACTTAGCGGTATTTAGGCAGCCCTTTTTTGCTGCCGAAGGTAACTTTAAAATAGACGAAGAAGGGATGTGTATAAAATTTTTTCGTGGGTTTTTTGGTCGATAGTAATTTTCCACGTCTGAAGCCGAACTGATAAGGACCTTATATACGATGTTAAGGCTGCTGAATCCGCGATTGCTGGCGCAATTTGCAAGATTCCCCTTCTTGTGGACTGGGCAAAGAACACTTGGATTCCAATCGTCGGACATGCACTTGTTCGACCATATTTTGCATAGAAATTGATGCATGTGCCTTACCAACTCCTTGCCGCTACAATCCATTAGCGTCCAACGCCTTGTGGTTTTTTAATATGATTATGGCAATTCTTACTTTTTAATAGTCGGATGGGGCAAAATTTATTCCATAATCATCTATTGCGGCTGTACAGCTGTAGGTGAGGTGTTGCGCGAAGATGGGGACTATCACTGGATATTACCATGTGGCTCTACCCTGCAGTGGTTAGACCAATCCTTTTATATGGGGCATTGCTCTGGTGGACGAGCTTAGATACTAAAGCAAACCTACTGGTATTCCAGAAGGTACAAAGAAGTGTTCTAGTCTGCGTGGGGGGGTCTCTGCGCACCACCCCTGCGGAGGCGCTGGATATTCTTTTAATGTGTTGCCAATAGATTTAATGACCAAGAAATGTGCGGCCTTTTCTGCTCTACGCCTACCGAGAATTATCCGGCTGGAGAGACAATTTGGATGGCCATGCAGCCATCCTTAAGAATCTGGATTCGCCTTCGTCGGACTATTGCACTGCGACTGTATTTTTCGATATGAAATACGAGGTTGTTATCCCGGATAGGGATTATTGGTTGAAGGAGCCGCCGGACCTGAGCGATAGGCTGCAGATATATACTGATGGCTCCAAACTGGGTAAAAAGGTGGGCAGCGTGGTCATTGTGCCTTAACTAGGGTGGAATCTATCCTTTAGCCTACCCGATCATTGCATCATCTTTCAGACTGAGGTGGCTGCTATAAATGAGGCCGTTGATCACCTGAGAAATGCTGTTCACGGCTATAATCAAATTTGTATTTATTCTGACAGCCAGGCTGCACTTCGATCGGTAAGATGTAAGTCCATGACAGTAGAGAAGTCCCGCAAATCTCTTAACGAGATCGCTGATCGAACTTCCCTCGGTCTGGTATACTGGACACTCCGATATACGGGCTATGAGATAACTGACGTTCCGCTTTCGTCGTCCTGGAAGGAATTGAGCATGCCTCTCGCTACATATGAGCTCACTTTGAAAGCGATTTTCCTTAGGGAAGCGGGTGTGAGAGGGAGAGAATCTCGAATCCTGCTACCACACTAAGCTCGTGTGGCCTGAATGGGACGCGAAACGCACAATAAGTCTCCTTCTTCTTGGAAGGGGGGACATATCTCTGGTGGTTGGACTGGAAACGGCCACATAGCAATCGAGAAGCATGCGCAACGGCTGGGTGCTCCTTTAATGATTACTGCAGGAGCTGCAAAGATGAAGAGAAAATAGAAACAGTCAAGCATTTTCTGTGCGATTCTCCTGCGTTTTGGCACAAGAGGAAGACATCTCTAGGATCTGCCTTCTTTGACGATCTTTGTGATCTGGCTAAGCTAGAACCTAAGAAATTCCTAATATTTGCTTAGTCAACTCTGTGGTTTGAGTAGGGGAAAGATCCACGTGGCATCACAGTGAGACCTTTTGAGTTTAAGTGCACTGGTGCTCGCACCGGTGGCCACTCTAACCTAACCAAGAGATTGTGATCTCAGGTTCATCGGTTTCCCTAGCTGTTTTATCACTGTTTAGAAGCCCAGCGAAGTGTTCCATCCACAATCTAAGCACTTTCTGGACATCGGTTACCAGGTCGTTTGTTAATGTGCCGCATAGAAATTGTGCTGAATTTAATAAATTTTTTAATAAGGCACTTTCCACTTGCTTCTGTCGAAAAACGCTTCCACTAAGTAAGGGAACGTACCCAAACTACGTGACCCATTTTCTAAACTTTATATCCCCCTCCCCCCTCGGTGACCAACGGTCGTATATCTGAAGACTCCCCCCTCCACCTTTAGTTTTCAAGTAGTAGTTCAAGTATGATTTTAATTATGTTTGCTAACTTAAAAAAAATATTTTCTATTGCATACATATAATTATAAGTTAATAATATTAAAAAGAAAAATGTATTTAAAAACATATTCGAACAACAACTAATTTATAAAGTCTTTTTCTTTTTTACTTCTTTTCATCTAATTCAACTTTAACGAATACACTTCCAGCATCAAGCCACTGGGATACATCGTAGATTATGGGAGCAGTAGCATCAGGAGTTTCCTCAGACGTGATTATTTTTCCTCGTCGACAGCCTCGTTGTCTGTCCACTCCGCGCATTGCTCCACGATACATAAGATCTCTTTTGGTCTCCTGGAGAGGACCTGCAGAGGTCGCACGCGAGGACACGTCGTCCACTGCATTACCGTGCACGTTTTTCTGATGATTTTTCATGGAAATTTTTGACGCGAAATAAACTCCACAAAAAATTGCAAGATTTTCTAGAGATTATTGACTACGTGATAAAGTCTCAATCCCTCTTGTGACCAGGTGTAATACCTAAAGAAACCCACCCTCCCCCTAAACGGGTCAACGTAATTTGGGTACGTTCGCTAAACGTTGTTGTATATCCACTTTTGTTAGACCAAAATTGTATGGGCTCTCAAAGCCACAATTGATTTAGTTTGAACTGGTAGAAAGTCTGCCCTTGGATTCTAAATTTGATTTTATTTCGAAGGTAATTTTTATAACTAAACTTCTTCAAAGAAACCGCACCCTAATGCACTTATGTAGATATATGCATGTTCATAAAACAAGTTAGTATACATTTATGAGGCGATATTGTACACAAAGTGGCAAACATATAGCATAAATTCACTAATGCGGCTAACTGACAAAGTGCTGGCAGTTTATATGTTTCACATATTTACGTGCAAATGTATGTATGCATGTGTGTATGGATGTGAGAGGTGTTTCTAGCACACTTGCTCTAAAAGCTCATAAACACGTAGTTGCTAATAATGGCACAGATCATACATTGTAACACAAATTACATTAACCATTCGCCCAGTTACTCCCCACAACTTCACAACTCAAGTTCACTTCAGATCACTTAAAACGACTTCACTTCAATGTGGCTACTGTAGATTCAAACAAACCAACAACAACAATTACGGCTGCTTTACTTAGTTCATGTGTTAATAACTTTTTTTAGTGTTAATCGTTTTCAATGTTGCATTATTGCTGTTGTTGTTCGTATTGTTGCTTTCTAACAACTTTCGGCAGCAATAATTATGACAGCCTGACGGAGTGGTTATAGTAAATGTGTTTACGCTTTCATTTAAAATTTTATTTTATGCTTTTAAATAATTGCAATATTCTCCTGTTTTGCTCTTAGTTATTGAATAAGTAATTATTAGATTGAATGTTAGAAATTAAAAGCAGACGCAAATAACTTCTCTCAAAAATTGTGCAATGATTTAATCTCTTACCGCATTCATTTCATTAATGTTAATGACACTGTAATCTATAGAGGAGTCTTTGAGAAGTAAGTGGCTTGGAAAACATTAGACCTAGTACGTCCGTCTGCACGAAGAAAATAAAACACGAAGTTATTTCGATAAAGCCCCGACATGATCCTGAAAAGAGTTCCGAGACAGTCCTACAAAGCTTTGAGCCCCAAAAGCAACCCTGAACTTGCAATAAAAAAAATAAATGCGTAAAGTATTCTGAAAGAATATCGAAACGATATGACCATAAGTGATCTAAAAAACTATCGAGGAATTGCAAAGTTGTCGGCCATCCCAAAGTTGTTTTGAAGCTATAGTTACCAACCAGCTAACTTTTTCCATTTCTACTTTGATTGCAGAAACAGCAACATGGATTCTGTAAAGGCAAATCTACCATTACTAATCTACTTGAATTCACAACTCATGTTTCTAATGGGATTTAGAGAAAATCTTCGCACCGATATTATTTATACCGATTTCAGTAAAGCATTTGACAATGTATTCCACCCCTACTTATCTACAAGCTTAATCGGCTTGGTTTCCAACCTGGTCTCACCCAGTGGATCTCGTCGTTCCCTGTGGTCGAACGCAAAATGTTATTTTTAAAAATACTAATGTAATTGATGTTCCCTCTGGCATCCCACAGGGCAGTCATCACGGTCCAATTCTGTTCTTGCTATTTATTAGAGATATTTGTACCACAATAAAATATTTCAAAATCTTAATGTATACCGATGATGTAAAACTTTTTAGGTCTTATGCGTCCCTTGCTTCAAGCCTAGTTACCTGGTTGCAATGTGAATTCAATGCCGCTTAACCTCAATAAATGTAAATTCATGTCCCTTTCTCGGAGATCTTTGCCAGCAGCCTCTATGTAATTAGTAATTTTTGTCTTCTATCAGTAAACAATTTTGCGAACTTGGTAGTCACGATAGATACTAAACTTAGTTTCAACCTTTGTAAGTTACTTGCGAATTGTAATAGACCTAATTTTAAAATTTTTTGAATTTGCACTTTTGTATGTACTTGAAAAGACTCAGTATTACATGTACACCACACATTCTAAATAAATAAATAGGAAGGTAGGTTGAACTGGCCGGTTCATGAGGACTCACATAGACTGATTGAGTCCGTAGTGTTACCAGAAGTTTGTTTTAACGACCAAACTGAAAAACCCTATCAAAAACCAGGACCTATGTTATAAAATAACTCCGTCCTCTTGGCAAATACTAGAAGCTTCCTAGGACTTAAGCCACTTGCTGCTTCTAGATCTGACAGCTGTATCACTCCTAATAGCTGGAGTCTTAGCCTGGCAAGTGCAGGGCACGAGCACAGAACGTGCTCGATCGTTTCCTCCTCCAACCCGCACTTCCTACATCTGCTATCACTGACCAAGCCTAATTTAAAGGCATGTGACGCCAGAAGGCAGTGTCCAGTCAGAATACCCGTCATGAGTCTACAGTCCTCTCTTTTTAATGATAGAAGCAACTGTGTTAGATCTAAGGTTTGTAAGACCTACACATAATCTTCGACACTTTACAGCCCCGCGCTTGAACCCACGCCTTTCCCGTTTGGTCGATCATGTGCACCTCTCGCCTTCGCTTAATCTCGCCCAATCTAATTGGGACATCTACGGAGCAAGCTTCAAGGGATGCGCCCTTTTTAGCTAGTTCGTCCGCTTTTTCATTCCCATCTATTCCCATATGCCCTGGGACCCAATATAGATGTATGCTTCTCCCTGTCCCGATTCTCTCCAGAGACTGCTTACACTCTAACACGCATTTAGATGCTGTGCTATGCGAGATTATTGCCTTAATTGCTGCTTGACTGTCAATATAAAGTTAACACGGTTGCAGCTTAAGCTATTCTCTTCCAGGGTTCTACTGCTTTGGTTACGGCTAATATTTCCGCTTGGAAAACGCTACAGTAATCCGGCAGCCTGTAGGATCTGCTTATTTCCGGATCAGCGCAGTATACCGCAGACCCTACTCTTCCACTAATTTGGAACCATCGGTGTACACATGTATCGCCTCGTCCGCCATTTGCGCACCCTTGCGCCAACCGTCCACCTCTATTGTGGCCTTAAGATCTCCCTCGAAGCGCAGATAGGGAATCATGTAGTCTGTTCGTCTTGTGATTGATGACGCTATACTACTATGGCCATATGGTCGGCGCTCAAGCTGCCCCGAAGCACCGAGCTGGTTGCGGTCGTTACGCTTTGTTCTTTGCTACCAGGTCTACAGGTGGGATGTGCAAATGGCATACAGTGCAGCCGTCGGGGTTGTTTTCAGGGCTCCGTAATGCTAAGCATCGATAGTCTGCATACCCCCTCTAATTTTTGAGGTATGTTGTTTTTTGTGTGGCTTTCCACCAAACAAGAACTCCATAGTATAGAATAGGGCTTACAATGCTGTAAAAACCCAATGAGAAAGAGAGGGCGATAGGCCCCACGTACACCCCAGCATCCTTTTACATGCATAGAGTGCCGTTGAGGCCTTCTTCACCCTCTCCTCCACGTTGAGCTTCCATGACAGCTTACTGTCTAGGATGATTCCATAGATATTTTGTGCAAGGTTTCTCCGTAAGGTCACCCCTCCTAACTTAGGCCTGGTCCAATTGGGACCTTGTACCTCTTTGTAAATAAGACCATATCCGTCTTCTCCGCATTGACTTTCAACCCGACATTAGATGCCCAGGTATGAATATCCCGAAGCGCCCGATCCATCAAAGAACTAATCGTTGGAAGGCACTTTCCACTTATGACAATTGCAACGTCATCTGCGTAAGCCGTAAGTTTTACGGTCCCTCATCGAATTGCCTGAGCAGTTGGTTGATGACCAGCGTCCACAGCAGAGGTGATAGCACCCCTCCCTGCGGCGTGCCCCTGTCCACTGATTTCGTGGCCTCGTACAATCCCCATTGTGATGTAATCTTTCTGCAATTTAACATGCAGCCGCTCCATCTGATTAAGGCAGGATGTACTTAATGTAATTAAGGCCATCCATAATCGCCCATTTTGCAACATTATTGAAAGCCCCGGCAATGTCCAAGAAGACTCCTAGAGCATACTCCTTATATTCCAGGGATTTCTCTATGCTTATTACCACCCTATGCAATGCAGTGTCTACCGACTTGCCTTTGGTGTACGCATGCTGTGTTGTGGAGAGCAGCTTTTCATCCACGTTGAACTTTATGTACACATCTATCAGCCTCTCAAAGGTTTTGAGCAGAAATGATGTTAAGCTAATGGGTCTATAGTCTTTGGCATACACGTGACCGATTTTCCCCGCTTTGGTAGAAAAGCTACGCGAGCAGTTCTCCAAGAGTGCGGTACATGATTCAGTCGTATGCACCCATCGAATATTATTTTAAGCCATTCCACGACCGCCCTACTTGAGACTTGTAGCATGGCCGGGAATATACCATCTGGGCCCGGCGATTTAAACTTACGTCTCACTGCCCACTCGGTCTTGGTATCGGTCAACAAGCCGGCTCTACTAGCTCTGTTATCGAAGTGTGAGTGATGTCTGCTGGCTCTTCAAACCGTCTCCCGATGGGAAATGTGTATCAAGAAGCACCTCAAGGGATTCCTCACTATTACGCGACCATTCCCGTTCGTTTCTTTATAGTCCCTGGACTATGATTTCCTTTGCTAGGACTTTTTTCAACCGTGCTTTTCGCTGGAGCACTCTATGTCCGTACAGAAACTTTCCATGAGTTTCTCTTCGCCCTAGTAATTTCACGCTTTTAGATCCTCAGTAGATCCCTGTACTCGTCCCGACACGCTTCGCTTTCCACGGTCTTTGCGAGCTTAAACATTTCTTTTACCTGTCTTCTTAGAAGACTCAGCTCATTGCTCCACAATGGCGGCTTTGCTTTTCCTCTGAATCTTCTTAGAGAGACAAGCTTTGTTATGCGCAGTCAGAAGCGTCCTTGCTAGGAATTCATTCGACACCTCCAGTTCCTCTACATTAGCAACCTCTTTGGGTTGTCCCAGTTTTTTCCACATGTTTCTGGAATTTAGTCCAGTTCGTTGACCTAGGGTTTCTAAAGGTTCCTCCCTTCTCTACCCTCTTTAGGGGGATGCTGAAACTGATATACGCATGGTCGGAGAAGTATGGTCTATCAAGAACCATCCAATCATAAATAAATAAATATTAATGGAACTGTCAATAAGGCTAGAGGCGTTCTTTCATTCGTGAAATGATGGTCCAAAGAATTTAGTGACCCTTATGTAACTAAATCACTTTTCACCACTTTAGTTAAACCGATACTAGATCAAGAGTCTGGAATCCTAAATACCGAGTTCATGCAGATAGAACTAAAATCACTACAAAAGCAATTCTACTTTTCTCTTTAAGAATTTTTCAGTGGAACTCTGCGTATAATCTTCCCCTTATACTTGTCGGTTAAGGCTTATCAATCTTCCAACTCTTGCAAGTCGTAAAGAAATACTAGGTGTACATTTATGGCTAACTACTGAATGGACTGATTTCTAGCCCAATTCTCTTAAACGAAGTAAACTTTAAGTCCCATCACGAGTGTCAAAACTCTTCTTTTGAGGCAGTGTAGAACTAACTTCGAATTGAATGAACCTTTCGGTGTTTGTGTCATGATTTTAACACCCATCTACAGTACTAAAAGTTCATTACGTAAACAATGTAGTATATGCATTAATTTCTAACTGTTATTTATAATACTCAGCTGATATTTTTATTCTGTAGCTGAGCAGTTTTAGATCTCAACGCATAAACAAACCTCCGCCTATCAACACACTCGGCAAAAACAAATCCGCGCGTCATGCGGATGCGCCCCTCGCGGCGGTTCGGCGGGCTTTGGAGGATATTAATCCGTTCGGTATTATTATAAAAAAAAGAAGTCGAGAAATATTCGGAGATAGTCCCTATATCTATAGTTCGGATTTCTGAATATTTTTCTAACAAAATTGAAATTTGGCATACATATAGGTTAAGGCTTGAAAAGATATATAGAATAAATTTTTTAAGACGGTGCCAACTGCCTCCTGTGAACACCTTTTTATGAAATGATGCCGAAATGGTGTTAAAATAGTTCGAAAAACAATTCCGAAATTATATGGCTTTACATCACAATAACTGGAAGCAGTGATTTCAAAATGATTCCCATAACAGCCTCAAAATGGCCCAGCAAACAATCCTGAAACAGTTCTAAATAATCTCGAAAACACTCCTGCAAATGTGCAGTGATAATCTCGAAGTGGTCAGAAAAAAGCCTCGACGATATTATTAAAATAAAAACAAAAAAAGCTGAACCAAAACAGTTCCAAAATATCATGATGATCAGAATCCTAAAACAATTCCAAAACAGTAATACCCCTAAAATCAGCCCGGATATGACACTCATTACTTTTCCACAATTGTTAAGTCCAGAATATAAATGAACAGGAAAAAAAAATTGGTAGACCACGATGAATGTGATCCATAACCAATTGCTATTGGTCTGAGTTGTGGCGATTTATAAAAAGGTTCGTGGGGCTCGGAGGGAAGGGATGTCACTGTTCACCTTCCTAAACTACTTTGGCTTATATGTATGGCCCATATACCAAATATTCTTGGTGTAGGAAAAGTACAGGTAGAGTAAGGGCAATTCAAAAATACAGTTCCACAGAGGGAGAGCGCGGTAGAAGTATCTGTAAACTTTCCAAAAATGGTAATACTTTCTAAAACCCGTATACTTAATATTAATCTTCAAAATCAATATGCTTAAGCTATAACCGCTAAAAATTATTAAAAAAGTTACTATTCACACGGGATGTAGGGCACAAACCTCTTAAAAAAAAATATAGCTACGCTGTTGTCTATCTCTGTGTCAGATTACATCCAAATTTGTTCTGCTGTTCGGTCGTGAGTAATTCACAAAACGATTAAAAAGTTATTCAAAACTAACTTTTGTCAAAGGGCGTAGAAACCCTACTCTCTTAACATAAAAAATGCACGAAATGCGAAAACCTGATTAATTTTCCCAATTTTAGGTCTTTACCAAGCTCTGCGGGTGAATTGGCTAGTCGTGACGACCTTACATAAAATAAATGAGTCTATCCTATCTTCTACGCATGAATATTGGAGCGATATGTTAGGAGTATAGTGATCGCATAAATCAAGTATCGACGCAGCATGGCTCTCCCGAGTTGGATGGTATTCACACTAACAACAGATAAAATGAGAATGACAAGCACAAACGCAATGAGAATGACAAGGAGAGAGAGAAAGGCAATGAAAATAAGAGAAGAGGAGGACGAATCAAATATCAGAGTGAGGAAAGTTTTTGAATATACAAAAGTGTGGTTTTCAAATAAACAGACAGAGTGTCACTTCTGAATTGACTCTTTGTCATTTTTGATAATTAATCCAAAACTCATTAAATGTGCAAGGTACAACAGTCGTGCATAATTGACATTAAATTAAAATATCAAAAAACTGAACAAACTCTCAACCGGCCTTTTTTTCAAATTTGGGTGGTTCTCTTTTTCCATCGATGCTAATGTTGGGTTGCGGCCTACAGCTCACAACTGAACTGATCATCTATTTCCCAGTATTCCGGGTTAATATCACTGTTTCACGCCCATGAATTCGTTGGTCGGTAGTCGACTAACGACAAACAAGGCACGTGTGCAGACAGCTCATATTTTACCTGAAAATTTTAATGCAGTTTATGGTATAGATTTATTCGAAAGATGTGGTAACACTCAGTCAATCCAGTGCCAATTGGTGGTTCCACACACCCTAACAGAAAAAAAAACACTTTGCTTATAGGCTAAGTACCAGTGGCGTAGCAAAGGGGAGAAGGGAGGGGCAGCGGGGGCGGGCCGCACCGGGGTCACTTTTTTGGGGTGACACCTACCCGGTCTCTCAACTTTAAGAACAATGTACAAACAAAAAAATCGCTAGCACAAAATTTCTTTTTCAAGTATTCCCCCATTAGCTCAGCTCTATGTTTAATTCGGTGATTTCAAAAAAAGAGTCTGACGCTGTCTTGAGGGATTCCCCGTCTCAAACTCGCGATATTTGACGTCTCAGTTGCAACATTTCTCATTTGCTTCGCGAAGGACCAATCGCGGCTTAGCAATCTTGGTATACTAGCTATCGAACACGAGGCAATACAAAATATAAATTTCGATGAAGTAATTGCTGAGTTTGCAGCTGTCAAAACTAGAAAGAAGAAATTTTAATTGTTTTAATTGTATAACAATTCCTTTTCTGTCTTAGTTATTATTGTGTTTTGTTATTTCTTTAATATTATAAATAATAAATGATCCATGACCTTTATCATATACAATTTATTGCTTTTTACTTTCGATGTGGTGACACCACCAACTTCCGCACCGGGTGCTACCCAAGGTAGCTACGCCACTGCTAAGTACGAATAGACACACACACAGACTGCGTTGGTAGGAGGGCAAAAGCTTTTCGTACCAAGAGAGTGAGAGAGCTAGGTGGCTTGGGCAAGTAGTACGGGATGGACGGAGTAGTTGAGAAGAGACGTAGTAGGAGATACCTCTACACTATCGTAATAGCTGAATAGAGATATGAAATCGAGCAGAAGCGGCATACAATATTTGATTAGCTGTCGTAGTAGCAACGAGAGGTACAGTACGGCTACAGCTGGGTGTCGGTAGGATGGCGGACAGCAACATCGGCGAGTCACAGCGATAGTTAGATGTAGGGGTGCATATCAGTAGAGGTGACGAAGGGTAGATAATGCCACTGGTGACGCAGGGCTGATAGTTAGACTTGTCACAATAGCGGATCTTACAGGCGTGGTCTACAGCAAATGCTCGCTCGGATGGGTCCTTATTTGTGAACTGCGAGTATAAATTTCAGATTTGTTGAGCTGCGTTCGCATAGCTAAATAAATGCTATACAATTTATGGGCATGATCATTAGGCAATATAGTCTAATTACGTTTCTACAATAATGATGCAAATAATACTAAAATTGAAACGCAAATAATTCATGTGTGAAATTGCTCTACAACAAATAGGCGAATGCAAAGAGTATTTATTAGCGCTTAAACTCTAATATTTATGGTATAAATGATCAATTAAATATGTCCATTAGCAGATACTATCACTTTGAATTTACGTACTTCGCATGCGCAATTTAGGAGTTTTCATACATGTAACTTAATCAAAACCTGGATTAGCCGGTTGCACCTTGCCATATTCAATTAGAATCTCATGCCAGTTATCAAAAAACTAAAAAAGAGCTCGAAAATGTTATAAGAAACCAAAAATTCCAATCGAAAATGCTGTACAAATGTATATGCACTATTACAGCAGCGAACAGTAAATAGGAGAGGGCATGATGCAATAAATCAGACAGGGCGAAGTCAATATTGCAAAATGAAATCGCATTTGACAATACTCGCCCTCATAAACTAAAATGTAGCTTCTTGACTTATATGCAGCATTGATTTTTTCGGTATCAAAAAAACCACTACATTAAGGCTTTTCTGAAATATGAAGTAACATACAGTAAAGTAACGCCTGCGATCTGTATTCATTTCCTCTTAGTCGACGGAAGTGAATGGAAATATTTGCTAACGCCTAATTCACCTTACGCCCGACGTTTCGGTGATATTTCAGCATCCTCAGGGCAACACTATTTATTTTCAAATTAAATAAACAAGCAAAAAAATATTTTATGTTGAAAAGCACATACATATAAATTAACACAGTAGTTTTAAAGTAAACAAAATTCTACACCATTGAGATGATTGACGATCTGGAACAATATCATGTATCTGCGAGGCCTGTAGTACGAAAACTCAGGATTAACGGTCCCGAGACCAACCTTCATCCAGCTGGTGTAAAAATATATAGCGGCAGAGGTTCTATAGCATCGATGTTTCAACAAATCGGAGCTTATATATTTACCATATGGCAAAAAAAAATTTTTACTACTTTTTACTACTTTGTCTGAAACCATTACCCTTATTCTTACTTTTACTTTCACTTTCCATATTCCTCTTGTTCTCTTTACTTTTCCGACATTCCTTCAACTTCCTCTTCTTCTTCTTCCTACTTCCTCTGTTTTCTCATCTATTTTCTTTAATGTTCTCATTTCCAATGTGCAGATATATCAAGTTTGACTCTTTTCCGCTAATTTTTCTTTCCTTTAAAATTCACGAGCGGACTATGAATTCTGTTAAGTTTTTGTTGCTCTACTATTGAGATCACCTCTCTGGTTTTATTGCGTCATGGAAGAGGGAATTTTTTTTTAAGCTTCGCCAATCAACTTCTTCCTTTTTATTTTCAATAATTTGAAATTTTCAACTGAAACTTAGCAAAGCAATCTCAAAAGTATTTCGGAAAAATTAAAAAATTGAGAAAATGTTCAAAAACTGCAAACTTTTGTTTTAAAATTTTCTGAATTTTTTGAGAATGCAGCTTTGTAGCCCAATCAATTTAAATATCACAAAGTAAATATTATAGTCTCTCAAAATTTGCATGATTTTTTTCAGTTTCCTGCGAAGTATAAAATACCTATGCGTACTTCGTATGGAAGAAAATATAAAACATCATTCAAAATTCCAAAAAGGTGCGAATTTTTAGGGAATTATAACTTGCACTAATTTGGACTAAAACTGATTGGACTACTAAGCTGCATTCTCAAAAAAATTCAGAAATCTCCAAATAAAAATTTGGAAACTTTTTGAAAAATTTCTCTAAATTCGAATTTCTTTGAACGCTTTTTTTAAGACTGATTTAAGATTGATTGATTCTCGGGATTATTTTTATTAAGTTAGCGAAAATAAAAAAGGAGAATTAAATTGACGAAGTTTGATAAACATTTCCGCTCCTATTTTTGTGCTCGTTGGTGTATATATAGTGCTGGTAAATAAACTTAATGATAAAAATGAATTAACTAAATTGATGTTTAATAGATATGTATATGCTAATTTTTTACCAGGCTTATAAAAGCAGCTTCTCCTTACTTAAAGTAGATATATTTAGTTAGTAAACGTGTGTATGTAAATATGAATGTATACACTGTATATACATGTCTATGTAGGCTTACGTACACTTAATTGCTCCTTACATTTGTGATTGTATTTATATATGCACAAACCAATTACTAATCTAAGCTTTTCACACTTTCAGTTAACAATTCACAGATTTATAAAAGTTGTTGACGCACAATCAAATGTGTTTTAGAAATATATTACATATATAGTACTTTTATTGATTTATGAAGATTACGAACTGCAAATAAGCTAATAAAAATTAGCGTGATAGCACCTTGATCGTTAATACGATAGTCGCTAAATTGGTATTTGAATGCTAATCGGATACAGAGCGGGATAGGTGGCAGCCATATTTGTACCATATTTGTACTAAATTTGATGAATAAAAGGCTGCGACCTCGGAACCACTAGAACCAGTTAAGAAATCATTCTAATGGTTTGCTCTAATTTTGTACTCTTATCTCTCTTTTGCGCCTCTATCTCCATATTCCCCTGGATCTCATCCTTCCTTTCCGTCTGCCACTATTCTCTCTATCTCTTCCCTCTTTCTTTCCTCCTCTGGCTTCTGCTTTGTTTTTCCCAATTTCATTACCTTTCTCTTTCATTATCTCTGGCCCCGTGCCGCTATTTTTAATATACTTTCTTCTTTTTTAGCACTCCATTTTTTTTCTTCCCCTCTCACTTCCTCATTAGCTGAGCCAATAATGTACATAATTTCAAGCAATCGCTTTAATAAATTAATTTTTTTAGAATAAGTCGGTCCTTGGTTTACTTCCTGGAAAGGAATCATTCCACTGAAAAAGTCAAAGTTATGAATAATTGGCAACTTTCAAGGAAATTGGATAATAAAATCAGGTCAGGCAATAGTTTGAGGAAGTTGTATTGCAATCCGATTAATAGTTTGCTAGATTTTTGAACATTGAGTAGAAATAACAAAGTGGCAACACTTCGATAAGAAATCAATAGCTCTTTTATAACAAATCGATTCCCCTTATAACAAATCCATAGCTTTCGATAACACGTAGATAAAAATTTTGCTAATACTCCAATGAAAAATAGATAACATTGCGTCACAAATCGATAACTTTTAAAAACAGATTGATAACTTTTCGATGAAAAAATAGATAACTTGTCGATAGCAAATCGATAAATTTTCAATAACAAGTCGATAATACGACGATAACAAATTGGTAATCTTCCGATATGAAATTGATTTTGTCGTTAACGTTTTGATACCAAATTGATAGATTTTCAATAACAAACCGATTACTCGTCTATAAATTTTGGTAACAATGCGATAAGAAGCTGATACCTTTTTGATATCAAATCGATAACTTTTTGAAAACATATCGATAACGAACGGATGACTCATCGATAAAATATCAGAAACACATAGATATCCTTTCTAACCGACAGCAAATTTATAACACTTTGATAACAAATCGTCTTTACCTCGTCGACAGACCTTTCTCTTAGTTGCTTTTTCTTGTCTGCTTTAATTTTCTGTCTGATTTCGCTCACATCGATTCAACCCCGTACATTGCGCTCACATTTTGCTACAGATTACACTTAAGCTTATAATATTTCAATAAGATTTATTCAAATTTATAGAAGTTATCGTACGGATGAAGCGACGATTGAAGGCCTATATTTATCTCGAAGTATCGAACCATTTGCCATTACGGGCATCCAGTGGCCCTTCAAAAGGCTTCAGAACTAAAGAAATTCATATAAACACTCTAGTTTTCCTTTAGCATGAAGGCCAACTCCATAAATAATTTTTCTCTCTTAAATTATCCTAAGAAATCAGCAAACCTTTTACTTTTTATTTGATTTCATTAGTTATGAATAAGCAGAATAGCTAAAACCTGCAATAAAATCTAATGCTTACCAGGCCCAAAAGTTTTTCATAATACTTAGTAGCTGCAGATTACATCGTCGTCTGTCGTGTTGTTGCATTCGTAACCACTAATGATCCAACATGCAAGAACGCTTTATCGGTGGATGGATACGCTTTTGTAAGCAAGTCTCCCAAATGTCTCAAGCGTACAAAAACCGTCTTGCCAGCAGCCGCATTACGTCAGTGGTCGTACTTAGTATCTATATATGTTTATGCTTTCAGTGGGAAGGGAGCTTCACCAAAGCATTCACTGTAATCATGTGTTTCGTCTTTGACTTTTTAGACAGCACAATTTATTGCGAATATTTGCGTTTACGATTCACTTCAGTCGGCGTACATACGCACACATTCATATTCCCAGGCAGCATTTCGAGAAATCTTCGGGGTTTAAATGAGCTCAAATCGCTGGTACGTTGCGAAGAAGATTGTGTGAAGATAGTTAAAACAAGTAAAAGGTGTCTAAGTTCGGGTGTTAACAGAAAATTATATACTTAGCGTGAGCTCAATTGGCACATTCATGTAATATAAATTACTTTTCTACATAACAGCGCTGCGCCCTTTAAAAACAAACATGTTCTCCCCAATTTTTTCCTCTTATCAATAAAACTTGATAATTGAAATATCATTGATTCAAAACTATTTTGCTTTTGAATGTATAGTGTATTATTCTCTAATCTACAAACCTTTTAACTTGTTATATAATCTAAGTTGAAGTTTTTCTATTACTGTTATAAATCCAAATTGGGAAATGAAAATATCGTGATATAAGCTCTTTTTTGCAAAGATATAACTATTTTATTCGGCCAAGACCTTCTAAAAATCTTCAACGCAATTCCCAATGTAAGGCAACTCTCTGCGGATTGTACGATAGATTAACGATTTTGATATATGATTTTATCAAGGAGTGGTACCACGCCCATTTTTAAAAATTTTTCAAATTTTTATCACGAGTCTCAATATGAGCCACAAATCAAATTTCAACATTCAGGTGTAGTTTTATATAATAATCAGGTTTTTGTGTTTTCCAACAAATGTTATATATATAAAAGTGGGCGTGGTTATCATCCGATTTCGATTATTTTAATACCAAAATCTATTCTGGGTCAGATAAGCTCGTTACCAAATTGCGTGAAAATATTCAATATTTACTCAAGTTATCTTGTTAACGGGCAGACGGACGGATCGACGGGACAGGCTCAATCAAATTTTTTTTCGACACTGATGATTTTGATATACGGAAGTCTAATCTATATCGGTTCCTTTAATCCTGTACAACCAAACCTTATCTAATCAAAGTTAAATACTCTGTGTGCAAAGCACGCCTGAGTATAAAAAATGTGTACGAGTGAGGGTAAATTACTGCCAGCCCGTCTCTCCACGCCCTTTTGACGATAACTTAGATAAGCGCCGTTTCGAAGCATCTGATTAACTTCATTTAGAGAGGAGCTTAACCCCTGTTGTCCGAAGTAATACTTTGATGTGATAAGTAAAACTTTGTTTTTGTTTTCTCATTTTTGTGGTTGTTGCGTTGTAGCAGGGGGAATCATTACACTGTAGAGAAAAGGAAGAAAAGGAAGGGAAACGAAAAATGAAAGAATTAGCGGAAAGTAAAGAAAGCGAAAAGAAGAATAGATATGAATGAAAGAAAAGGAAGGGAAAGGCAAGGATAGGAAATGAAGGAAACGAAAGAAAATAAAAGGAAAGAAATGAAAGGAAAGAAAAGAAAGATAAGAAAAGAAATTAAAGAAAGGAAAGGAAAGAGGGAAAGGAGAGGAAAGGAGAGGAAAGGGAAGGATGGAAGAGGAAGGAAAGAAAGGAGAGGAAGGAAAGCAAAGAAAGGAAGAAAAGGGAAAGGAAGGAACGAAAGGAAAGGAAAGGAAAGGAATGGAAGAAAGAATTTAAAGAAAAGGATAAGGAAAATGAGGAAAGAAAGCAATGAAGATTTATTATGGGTGTATTAATGACGTGATATAGACGGGTGATCGTTTTATTATGGTAGTGTTATAAATTTACTATCGATAACAAAACTTATAGATGATTTATCGACATTTTACCAACAGCTCATCGGTTTAATATCAAAAATGGTAGACCGTTTATGGAAAACTTATCGATGTGTTCAAAAAAGTGATCTTATAAATTTGGTATAGGCTTGTTTTCGAAAATTTATAGATTTGTTATCGATTTCTTATCTTAGTGTTTGCCAATTTGTTATGGGCGTGTCATCGATTTGTCATAATATAGATATCGATAAAGCTTTAAAAATTCAAATAACTTCACCAATAAAATAATGCATAGTTACGATAGCAAAATCTTACATAACATGACATAACGTTCTGTGACGTGCCGTAACAAAACATACGCTATTTTATCAAAATATGAAATAATATAACATAACTTCACAAATAATAACAATGCAGAGTTACATAACATAATATGTCATAAGAAATCGTGACGTTTCATAACATAGCATAAGCCCATATTTCCAAAATACTACTTACAATTAAACTACATAAAGCTGGGTGAAAAGTGAGCACCCAAACCAAAAACAATATAAAAATATTACCAAATAATAATTGAACATAACGTGGTACGCCATAGCATTACATGGCCATAGTTGGGCACAGTGCTCTAAATTTTCAGTGGTGCCCAACTACGTTTGACAGATGCCGTTGCCAAGTTGGAATAAAACATCTAGGTCCGCTACTAAATTTTTAGTACAACTTACATATGTGTAGAATTATGGCAAAATTAATTATGCCATTTGATCGTAAAATAAAAATAAATGGTACAAACTATCCCAAAAGGCACTTGCTGCCAGGTAAAGAGAATCAATTTTCTTCTTCTTCTTGTACCGATAAGGATACTCCCGAAGTTTTTTTTTGTCGATGTTATAGACCCTTTGCTGGATATTGTCCCGGTGCGTTCCGGAAAATAGTACTAGCCCAACTATCTAGGGAACGGTTTAATTTGGCCACGTTGAACCTACTAGGTCCTCCAACCCGCTCCTTCTGTGAAGAAAAGGGATCGTCAGATCACGGGTAGGTGAGATTGACAATAGGATTGGAGAAGTTAAAATTGCGTTCCTTGATAGTGTTGTGCTACACAACCCCTTGAATTTTTCTCAAACTTTTTCTAAAGCAGTAGTGTTAAAGAGGGGACCTAAAGTAACTTTAAAGGAACTGACAACAACAACTTATGTGTTATATTTGCCTCGGCAACCCCTTGGGAGAGATGCGCTACACAACCCCTTGAATTTCAAAATACCGGCATATTGATTTCGATTCTATTTCACTTCAAACTGTTAACTGGGTTTCGTACAATTGCTGGCAGCACCCAAAAGGCCCACTACAGCTAAATGTTGCTGAGTTTGCTAAATATTTTCAGAAGCACGAAAAAGACTCAAGCATATAACGATAATTGTGGAATGATGTTTCAATGTTTAGATGAACCTAATAATGATTTCCAATGATGATGCTACTAGTAATGATGTTATTGTTTTTAGTATATTCTACGCTGTCGCTTCGTCGTATGGATGTAGAAGTAGTGAGCGACGATGACGACAACGACGCAACTCATTTGCAAATTCCATTGAAACACGACGGTTGTTGGTTCCATTGAATTTCAATGCGCGCATGCGCATCAATACAAAACGACAAAACACGATTTGGGTGTACATAAGTAAGAACTAAAAGCTTCATAAGCGCGAAGGGTTCTTATTGTTTATTATTGCCGTTCGTTCATGCCACATTGGGTGCGCAATGTGCCGCTACGTACCTAAATATCTGGTACTCGATTGTTATACCCTTGCTTTGTACCTGCGCTTCGTTCCACCCCCAATTCGATGCCCTTCTCCAGAACCTGCACGCACCCATTGCCATTGAATATTTTGTCTTGTTGGCGTATTACTGCTGCTTTCGAAACCGTGTGTGTGTGTGTGTGTTGTGCGAACAGCCAGCTATACAGACATTCATTGGGGAGCTTTGATGTTGCGCCGCAAGTTGGGTTCGAGACCACCCAAGTAGAGGACGAATTGCTTGATGATGGTGCGCGCTTAGTCGACGTCAACGCTGCTGAGCATGCAAAGGGCGATTTTGCAGATGTTTTGCACGAAACAGGGAATTGGTGTTTTATGTGCGTTGTTCGCATTAGTTGGTTTGCTTTTGTTGTTATTGTTTTTGTTTTTGTCGTTTATGTTCTTTACTTTTAAAGATGATGATGTTTTTTGGTATCGAGCTAGTAGTTGTGGGTAGTTGCTGTTAATGTTATTGTTGCTCCGAATCGTTGTTTGTTACTAATGATGTTGCCTTGCCTGTTGCTGAAGTTGTTGCTTTTTCTGTGTACGGTGTTGGGCATATATAAAGTCACAATTAGTTGCTGCATCTTTGATGCATATTCTGCATAGATCGCGAGTTTTTTAGTGCAAATGTTGAATGGCTGGAGTGGCATGCAACCAGTGTCCAGTGTCAGTGTCAGACGGCTGTTGGGAAAGGTCATTGGTTCGTTATGAATTCATTTTAGCATTTTAGCTGCTTGCTGCGGGAGTTACGAAAAATGTGTAGTGTACTCACTTTTTGTGTTGTGCCGCAGTGCAGTGATGCATTTCTCACGCATACTCATACATATTCATGCAAAGGATGTCAAAATTCACAACTTCGTGACCTTAACGAAAACATTTTTGCACTACTTGTGGCGGCAAAAGCTTCTGGCTGTTAAAATTAATTTCTTCTGTCGCAATTTGGAGAACGGCATTCGATTTAATTTTTGGCGAATGTGGGGTAAAATGTTTGTCCGAACGTCATCTACGAGGGTGTACTTCCTTTGCATTTTGGTTGCAGAGTCCTTCTTGACATATCCAAATTCGACATCTCAGATTACTTTGTATACAATTTCAGCCATGATTCAAAGGGATCCTTTCCTAAGCTACTTGAACTAAATAAGTAATTGGGATATAAAAACCGGTCGCGATGGATAAAATAATGATACTTTTACCATATCCGCACTGATTTATGACGAGATCAAAAGAGATGTTCCCGTGACGGAAATTGCACCACAGAAAAAAAGTGGGATGTTCAACGGAGGAGACAGGTCAATTCTTATGGATTTTTGGTCATTGAATACGAATCCGTTGTCAGAATTCAAAAGTTAGCTCTTGTTTTTTTTTCTAACCTCAAAAACCTCCCGTTCCAGTTTAAAAAAAAACAAGAGCTAACTTTTAAATTCTGACAACGGATGCGTGTTCAGCGACCAAAAATCATAAGAAATGAACTGTCTCTTCCGTTGAACATACCACTTTTTTATTCTGTGGGGCTGTTTATTTAGGTTACGAATAAGGCACGCATGGATCTTGCAAACTTCCTCCGGAGAGTCGAGTACGCCCCGACCGAGATATTTACGCTACATGCTCGCAAAGGATTGACTAGCTGAGCATAAAATGATTGAGTGACTCCAGCTCGTCATCCCCAATACAGCTAACACAGCAGGGTCTGTACAATATATTAAGGCATACCGCATGTACTCCCCTTAGGCAGATCACAATTAACACTCCAATTACCATGGATATATTGGCTTTTGTAAAGTCCTTTATAGATATGCGAGCGCTTGGAGCCAACAACAGGCCAACAAGACTTCGACATAGGTAAAGAGGTAATGTCAGCCCCAGTGTTTACCAAGCTGTCTCGAGGCCCTCCTGCCGATAAGAAGAAAACAAGTGGCCAGCGGAGTCCCATAGTATGCATTGACAGTCACGTTCACTTCGCCCGTGCCTGTCCTCGTTGTCATGTCGGCAGCGCTTTGACAGCCGCTTGACTATAACAGTTTTCAGCTGCGGATATCATTTCACCAACCGCATCCTTTATAGTGGCGATCTACGCCTGGAACGAAGAGCCTCGTTTATTTCAACCATAGCCAATCGCTGAAATGATTCCAACCATTCGACAATGGATGAACTGTCTAGTGCTCCCCACCAGGCCAGAACGCCCTTAGGGAAGCGGAATGAAAAAAGCAACAGAAGTCTTCCTAGTCTTGTCCTCCATATTAAGCTTTCATGGCAGGTTGCTGTCAAGAATAATCCCAGCGGTACTCTCAGAATTAAGGGTGGTGTTCCTCCGCGAAGCAACACCAAGTCAATTCTATAAAACGGCCCTAAGTGTATTCAGCAATTTACTCGTGACGAAAATTGCCAGGTGACCGGCATAAGCCACCTCTTGGCAGCCTCTAGCCTGCAAGGTCTCAAAGCAGGTCGCTCTTTACCACGACCAGAAGAAAGAGAGAAAGAACATCCCCAACGGCCTGCCCTATGGTGTGCCCCTTTCGCATCTTTCTCTGAGCGGTCGCTCCACCCTCTTAGCCGCTGCATTTCTGCCACCAAACAATTTGCAATTGCCGACGGTAGGACATCTTAGCAATTACTTTTGGCAATTTTCCTTGATTATTTCACGATTCTTTTGGAATTATTTTCGTCACTAATGCGAGGTAATTTCGGTAACACTTTGGAATCAGAGCAGAGCTCACATAGTATATTAATTTTGTTCGCATAACAGTACCCCGTAACGGCATAAACTAATCGAGATAGATATAGACTTTTATATATCAAAATGATCTTGGTGAAAAAAGAAATTTATTTAGCCATGTCCGTCCGTCCGTCCGTCCGCAAACACGTTAACTTGAATAAATTTTGAGGTATCTTAATGAAATTTGGTATTTAAGTTCCTAGACTATATATAACCACGCCCAATTTTTTGATATCGAAAATTTCGGAAAACCGAAAAAGTGCGATAATTCATTACCAAAGACGGAAAAAGCGATGAAACTTGGTAGGTGGGTTGACCTTATGGCGCAGAATAGAAAATTAGTAAAATTTTGGACAATGGGCGTGGCACCGCCTACTTTTAAAAGAAGGTAATTTAAAAGTTTTTCAAACTGTAATTTGACAGCTGAGTATGTAATGTTCGGTTACACCCGAACTTAGCCGTCCTTACTTGTTCTATATAAATTCATATATACCACACATAGTTGATGAAAACCAAAATTCATTTAACCCAAAAGTTCAAATTAATAGGCCAAACGTGAAATAGAAAATTTAAATAAAATTCGAGTATGCAACAATAAAATTTTTCTATGAACAAAAAAATCCTTCATCATTCTCATTTGTATGGAGGTATGCACATATTTACCTCTTATGTTCCTATGTATTTTCCCTAAATAAAGTAAATGTATGTAGTTAACTTTATTTGTTCATTTAATTTTATTTCTCCCTTCAGACAAATCATACTAACATACATACAAATACATATAATGAAGCCACTTTACTAAGCAAATACTCATGCCACTATGTGCTAACTCAGTGCTAACCAACTAATGACCCAACGACTGAATCGCAGACAACAAACATTTGAAATTAATTAAGGCCAGGGCTAAAAGGAGCATTGTCAATAGGAAAAATAGCATAAAGCAATATATACAAAGATAGAGTATACAGGACTTCACATACATAGTTCACTTTACACTGGTGGTAAAAGAAATAGATCCACAAGTATCCTTTGTTTTAGGTTAGATTTACTGCCAAATTCTCCTAGACACTATTAGTTCACAGTATCGAGATGCAAGAACATTAATTGTCGAACTTCCCTTTCTCATAGCATTGTCCAGCGTTAATTAACACTACTTAAAATTATATCCCAAAGATCACTGGATGGTATTTTGTTCCCCAACTTTTTTAAACTTTCGATAGGAGAACCAACATTGATCGGTAAATGTCAGCTATCCGATGCGCAGTGTTTCGTGTAGAACAAGCTAGCTGGACAAAAACAAAGTTCTTATTCCAAGAAAAGTGTAATGAGAAATGAAAGAAAACAAACAAAATAACGGGATTTTTGCTTTTTTTTGATATTTTTGCTCATATATATTGAGTAATTGAAGTAAGAAGGCAGGAGTGGCCGTAAAATGCATTGATTAATTTGCAAAATTCTTGTTGAATATTAAGCTTCATATTTCTTTTAAGTGAACACTTTTATATAATTTTTTTGATGGATTCTAAGCTCGAAGGTAAGTAAAATTTTTTAATAGTAATTCTTTCGCAATTAGAGTATTTTCAATATATTTAACATTCCGTTATTAATAAGAAAAGGTATTTTTTCTCTATATTTTTAACTTTAGGGACAAAAAAGTTACATACATCCGCAGACATCCGGGCTAAATTTTACATATTTTATAGTCGGAAGTATTCTCTAATAGTAGAAAGAAAAAACCATTGCGAATTCTTTGCACATCTATTTTTAATAGATTTAGTTATCTCTACATATAAAATAGGATGTATGTACGTACCAGCTCCTACGAGATATTTGAACCTTAAAGCTGATCTCCAAACGGCAAAGCCAATTCCCAGGTACAGGGAACAAACACGTAGCCATAAAACACACAAAAATAAACGAGCAAGGTCAACAAGAGCACACCAAAAGCAAAAAGGTGAAGATCGCTGACTTCAACCTGCCACAACCTACCGCACCAGTCACCAAGGCATAAAAACAGGTACATACAAAGCAATCCTAATGCAGGTATAACCACACAGGAACGCTACACAAAACAACCCCATTTGGTAGCATCTACGCCAATACCTGAATGTAATATAAATACTGCACAACTGATAACAAATCAGAACGATCAACGACACTTAATATGGCAGCACAACAATCATGAGCTATTCACCCTGTCGGAAAATCAACAACACAAAGCAGTTTAGTTATAACCGTACCAAGAACGGAGCTTTTTGACATTTGGGTTCAACATTCTAAGGAAACCAGATATAAAGAATTATTGAGTTTTGTTGTACTTAAGTACGATTTAAGCGAAAGCAGCCGAGTATTCGATAAAAAGTTTAAGCTTACAAATATCGGCATATTCGTCGAAGCTGGATCAAAAGTGGAACACCTCTGGAAGACATAAGGAGCGATATTTGAATAAAAACTCGGAGTGGCTGTCGGGTTCAGACTTCACATTTACAATAACGGTGGATTCAAAGTCGCCATCAGACCAACCAACCACTTCTTCAGGTAACCCCGGCCCGGAAGACGAAAGAAGGACTTTGTTAGCTGCAGACAAAAAACCAAACGGCGTCGAGTGAATGACCTCTTGCAATCTAGAAGTCCTGGCGAGTTACTTAATGCGGCAGAAGTATCAACGCGTATGTCCGTATACCTATTGGTCAACTTTCTGAGGAAGCACAGGAAGCCCGTAAAAAGATTTGAGACGATTCAGGGATGATAATACACAAAAGCAGTCGCGTGAAGCCACGAATAGAGATCTTATGAATATGTTGCTTATAACATCGGATCCTTTAGTTAACAGTTTTAGGGTGATACCTAAGAAAAAATTTAAAAGTCTGACTTCAGAAGTCTTAAATTTACTGTGCCCCGATAATGTTGAGGAGTCAATAAATACCCCAGTTGTTTCAAGCTTTCACAGTAGTGTTGCTGATGCTCATGACTATTCCACAAGTGACTCATCGAATGAAAGTGATGATAGCGAATAATAACATAATTATAAAAGATACCTACCCTATAACTTTTTGTTGGATCAGGTTTTATTTAATTTAAATCTATTGTCTTTTCTACTTTGTATGATACTTTACTTTTAAGTTTTTGTAATAAGTAATTTTCACATAATTAATTTAATTATATACATTGTTATTATTATTATTGTAATTCACTTTTACATTCCTGACTGGTACTAAGTATAAAATAATTTTGTAAAAATTGTACAGTCACTCACATAAATAAGTAGACACCCCTTTTTGGCCAATTCTTACAATTTTCGCTTTCGCAAATTTATTTTAACTAATTTCCTATAAGAAAAATGTCACGATCTATATCAAAAACTAAATTATATTTAAAAATTTTTTGAAAAATTCGGCGAATTCTCATAAAAAATTTTAATTTTTTTTCCGAATTTTTAGAATTTTTTAGAGTATTGAGATTTGTAGTCCATTCAATTTAAGTACAACAAAGTAATATTCTTAAGTCCTTTAAATTTTTTTTAGATCTATGTCACTTATTCACGTGAGTTACTGTATATGAAATAAGCAAATGTATGCATATGAAGTAAAATTTTGGGAAAAAAATAAAAAAAAAGAACATATGGCTGAAAAAAATGACGTAGTTGTAATAAATGACTGCATATGAAACGGAAAATCTCATAAAATAATTTTGTCCAGCTAGCTTGTTCTACACGAAACACTGTGCGATGCGGAGACTACATCGGTATCAGTGCCAGCCGTATTCAGTGCACATTCCATCTCATTCAACGAGTAATCACGCCTTAGCGCGATACAGTACAACTAGAGATATCCCCCACTCAGCAACAGAAGTCAGTCTGAAATCATCTTCTTATATCTTCTCTTCCAAATAGCGCATTTTGCTAAGGTCACGTTGACAGGTTGAAGACTATACCACATATACATATATATATATAAAACAAATAAATAAATATACATCTATTGTAACAAATTTTAGGAATCATGATTATTCTGCACCTCCCGTTATCGTTCGAATTGTTAGACTGTCGAATAAATAGCTCAACGGCAAAATCTTACTCATTTACAACACTTTAAATTTCATTACACATTTACTCTAATTACTAAGTTTTAAAACATTGCTGTCCATCCCATAAATCAATTGATCACACGTATTCTTAAAGCCGTTTGGCATATCGCTGTAGTCGTATCCCTAACGTAACCCTATACGATACATTGTCATTAATGATGCCTTAACCTAAAAACCTTGAAAATTTCATAAAAATGAAGAAAACGCAAAAAAAAATTGCAAGCATATTCATAAAAAATAAGTCTCTACTCATAACGTATCCAAAACAATGAATAAAGTCTACAAAAAAGTTATTAAATTCACCAAATCAAATATTTTTAGGTTTATCGGTACGGTACCGATAACACCCAATGTCTGCAGCTTTAGTCATAACGTATCCAAAACAATGAATAAAATCTACAAAAATTGATTAAATTCATCAACTCAAATATTTTTAGGTTATGGATATGGCGAAAAACCAAAAACCAATTGGTTGGCTACGATACGGTTACGACATTAGCGTAACGATATGGCACCAATAATCGATTACATTGATTCCCATAAGATTGGTCGAATCAGCTGTTATAAGGCCACCGATACGGTTACAGATAACACACCAATGTTTGCATCCATCGCACAGTCGTTAGCGAACCAGCAACGAATAAACACAAAGCTTATCCGCGACGCTTAGTGTATGCAATTGTGTATGCAATACAATGCCCTGTGAGAAATTTTTTATGCTAGATGCAATGCCTTTTATATTACAAGTCGTTCAAAGGAGGCTATAGATGTAATATTAAAAGCCATTTCGATTCCTCCCACAAAAATATATCAAATTTTAGACAAAAAAGCTAGTCATGTATTATATAAAGAAAAGAAGTTAGACTTTTTGGAAAAATTCAAAGGGTGGTTGGCTAAAGTAGAAAATCAGCAGGTTGTCAAGAAATCAAAAAGAAAAATGAAAACTGAGCTATCTCCCATGATCAGCTTAGACATTGCTAAACAAGACTGGCCTTTTATAGATGGTGTTTTTGTTAAAAACATTTGTCTAAAATGAATCTTGATACAGAACTAGTTAAAAATATACCCATATCCCGCCACACAGTAGCAAATTGAAGAACTGGGAATACACATTCAATCTGCAATGAAGAAAAAAATTAATTATTGCCAATTTTTTTCTCTGCGCTTGGACGAAACCACCGATATCAATGATTTATGTCAACTGGCGATATGTGTTCGGACAGTTAACGTAAATTATGAAATAACTGAAATAATGTTTTCTCTTGAAATATTCTGTGGTAATGTGACAGGAAAGATCTTGTTCGACGTAGTAAACGGAAAGGTTTTTTCAGTTTTCGATGCAAACAAATTTGCAGAAGTCTGTACGGATGGGGCAAACGTTATGACCGGCATGAATGAAGGGTTCATAGGCCAATTAAATAAAAATGGAATTTCTGGAAGATATTTTCATTGCATTATTCATCAAGTTGCACTCGCTTCAAAATTTTTGAGCGGTCATCCTGTCATGAAACGTGCAGAATAGATTATCAATGAAATACTGGGGAGTTTGTAAATTTTTTAAAACCAACTTCTGCTCGGCATGATGACCTAAAAATGTTTACAGACATTCGTTGGCTAAGTCGTGGTGATTTTCTCAACAGGTTATTTGAGTTGGGGGAAGAAGTTTGCAATTTCCTGAAATTAATTGTACCAAAGACGCCCTAGTTCGATCTTTAAAAGACGACAATTTTATTTTGGAATTAGCATTTTTGTCTGATGTCTCTTTTTTTTTGAACAAGCTCAATTTAAAGCTTCAAGGAAAAGAAACAGGAATAAACAATGCTGTAAAAAATGTGCATCAATTCCACACAGAACTGTTTTTGCTTTTAAGGGAACTTCAATCTGACGATTATACCCATTTTCCGAAAACCTCGGTTATTATTAAGAAACATACGGATGCTAAGCCGAGTGATCATATTGCAATTCTCGAAAAATTGTTTAACAATTTTGAAGACAGATTTCAGGATTTTGTTTATTTTCAACCACTTCTTGACAACTTTGAAAACCCCTTCAAATGCGATATAGGTAAGTATGAATTTTAAATTCAGTCCGAGCGAAAACGTTCCACCACACGGAGATAATATCGAATTCTGGAAAAATTTAGAAGAATCATCATATGCAATATTGAAAGGAATATCTTTTCAGTGCCTATCACTTTTTCCCACAACATATTTTTGTGAGAACATTTTTTCGGACTTAAAGTTCATTTGATCCAAGCAGCGCAAGAGTTTAACATCAAGTCATTTATCGAATATACTTTTATTAAGAAGCTGTTACGAAAGTATTGATATTGATGATTTTATTAAAGATATAATATAGTTTTACAAACCCAAATATATGTAAGGAGTTATATAAATATATCATCACGAAAAAAAAATTAAATAAATTTTTGTATTTATTTAAATTTCAATTGGAAACCGGGACGGAGGGAGGTAAGGTTTCTAAATGAACTGTTTAAATAAATAAGATATTGAATATTTTGATTTTGTGATTTTTTCCATGATATATTAATTTGTAAAATTATATTATATCTTTAATCAAACTGATAATTGATAATTGAAAGTACATGAGAAAGATTGTTGTAAGTTTTTTGTGCTGCTTGGAACGAATAAACTTAAAGTTAGAAAAATTTCCACACAAAAGTATGGTGAAGGGAATGTGTTAAGCACTAAAAAAAATCCTTTTCAATATTGGATATTCTTACACTTTTTGCGAGAACTCAATATTAGCTCTGTATGGTGGAACATATTCATAACTCATATCTACTTATGTATATCGTAACTGAAGGGGGTTTTAAAGATATCAATAAATGGTTGAAAACAAACCAAATTCTGAAATGTGTCTTCAATTGTTAAAAAATTTTTCGAGAATACCAATATGGTCACTCGGCTTAGCACCCTCAAGTTTCGTAATAACAACCGAACTTTCTCTCTTTCTCGCTGTGCTCTTAGACTCGAATGCAAGTTGATGGTTGATTCAATATGCCTGAAAAATTTAATTTTTGTTTAGTTGCCCTACAAAGCATTTATTTTACCAGTCATAATGTTTCTCATCAGTCCACACAATTATAAAAATTAATTTGCATTAAATCATTAACATCGGTAATACAAGAATTGTATCAAATACAAAATCTGTAAAATACCGCCCTTATTTAAAAATGCGTAGCTTTAACAAGTAACACACTTGAATTTTTTATTTGAAAATCCAAATTTTCTACTCCAATCCAATATGCTGTTATTTTGGTTTAAATTTCCTACTGGGCTGCTCCCATTCTCTCGTTCTCACTAATACACTCACATTTTTCGTTTTGGACACCACTGTTTTAAAATCAACTGACACATTCCTCCGCTTGCGCTGCTTTTATACCCTCAGTTGGTTCGTTAGTCTATTTCTCCCAGGGTTCCGGGTTTTCGTGAAAAGCTATCTCGAACACTTGCTTGTTTATTTCTCGTTTCTGCATCACAAAGTTGGTTATGAAATCTTCGCTCTACATCAGACGTCGGAAAATAGTGGATCAATTGTTCGCACTCAATTCACACGTATTCTTATTGTCCATATGTATATCAGGAGTACATATTTTGTACAAATATATGTATTAGGGGTGTATATTCTGCAAAAAAAAATTATCTTAGGATAAACCATTAACTTGTTGGTTAGAATGGCAAAATTGAAAAAGAAATAATAATAATAATGATTTTGTCTTGTTGCTTTCTAAGAAGCGAATACATCAAATGATATGCGCCATCATCGCGCTCTCACTAACACATATGCATTTTAATTTTGACGGCATCTGCTCTAAATCTATGTGCGACTATTTCTCTTCGCTTTTAGCTTTGTTGTTTATATGAATGTGTGGCTGCTTGCTTCGTTTTGCGGTACAATTATTTACTAGCAGCATAGTGACGTATAGAACTGCCTTTCTATGGTGACATAAATCAATACAAACTTCAAGAGACCTACAAATTTTACTTCATAAGACTAAGACTGATGGGGCTATAAAACAGCATACGCAAAAAATATGCATAGAACTCCCAATAAAGAATTCGAAGTTTTCATAAAACTTTATAGCTTTTTCGAATTGTTTTGAAAACGTTTTCGACATTCGTATGCAAAGATCCAGTTATAGAATTCATAAAAGATATCGAAAATAAATTTAATTTACGAAATTTAATAAAAGTTGTCGCTTCTCTTTTTCTGTGTGCTTCTATTGTAATTTATGGTGTGTTGCATTTTTATTTTTTCCTTCATATTAGCGAACCTACATAGTTGATGTCGAAATATGAAACGAGAAGCTTTTATGGCAGAAATACACTCGGAGATTGTGACTACGTTTTAGAAAAAATGTCTTAAGTATTTTGATGTTAGTTGTCCTGTCATTTCAGTTAGACCAGACAATATTTTTATATATGGTGTATATAAAATAATTACATAGATAGGAAAGGGGTGTCTATTGAGCAACCTAAGCGAAGTAAAATTTTTTTTTACTACTATTAATTTTGCCACTAGTGTAAAGAAGAAATTGCTATGACTCCAAATGGCCACTTGACACTTCGTGCCACTTGAGTGCCTCACTTTGGCATGCACATGTATACAAACATATATTTGCATTTTTTTCCTTAGCAAATTATTGATTAGTATCCGTAACCGTGCTTCGCCTCCCTACGACAGCGTGTTAAAAGTTTAGGCAAATAAAGCATTAAACCCATTTAAACTGAGACTTTCATGTTGGCAATTGTCGGTAATCAAGCATCGAATGCATTTGAAATGAGTGCGATGAACAAACTAAGCTATCCAGTTAGACCAAAAATAAATTATCAACTGACTTCCATTTCTTACACTTTTTGTAGTAGACCATAGTTTTCTGAAGCAGTGGTGCACAACACCGGCAGAGCTTCGAATACAAACGCAACCTTTTTGTAGTAGTATGTATTTGTTTACATGGAGAAGGTTTAGACATTGAATTCAATAATGAGATGTTGTTGTTGTTGTTGTAGCGAGAAGGTTGCTCCCCGAAGGCTTTGGGGAGTGTTATCGATGTGATGGTCCTTTGCCGGATACAGATCCGGTACGCTCCGGTACCACAGCACCATTAAGGTGCTAGCCCGACCATCTCGGGAACGATTTATGTGGCCACATTAAACCTTCAGGCCATCCCCTCCCTCCCCACGCCCAAGTTCCATGAGGAGCTTGGGGTCGCCAGAGCCTCGTCTGTTAATGAAACAGGATTCGCCGCGGATAGGTGAGGTTGACCATTAGGTTTGGAGAAGCTATATATTGCGCTGGCAACCTGAAGGGTTGCGCTACACACCCCTTGAATCTGGTATTTTAGTCGCCTCTTACGACAGGCATACCTACCGCGGGTATATTTTTACCCCCTTACCCGCTGTATTGATGTTTACTGCTTGTAAGCTAAACCTCATGGGGGAACCATACAAGGTGGCAACTTCCATGTACTTTGTTTTTGTAATTCGATGGACTAATGTCAAAATCATACTGCGCCGGAAGTTGAAGTATCAAATCATACTGAAAAAGTACTAATCAGCTGATTTTCGGTCGTCACCTGCTAAAACTGAATGACTGCTTGATTTACTGAGTCTGTAGCTGCGCCCGATTATGACGAAGTTAGAATAGCAATAACCAGATTAAAAAACAACAAGGCCGTGGGCGCTGATGGATTGTCTGTGGAGCTATTCAAGTACGGCGCCGAGGAGTTGGTAAGGCGAATGCAGCAGCTTCTTAGCAAAATATGGGCGGACGAGTGCATGCCCGACGGTTGGAATCTAAGTGTTCTTTGCCCAGTCCACAAGAAGGGGGATACTGCAAAATGCACCAACCATCGTGGGATCAGCCTTCTCAATATCGCATATAAGGTCCTTTCAAGTGTATTGTGCGAAAGATTGAAGACCACCGTAAACCGGCTGATTGGACCTTATCAGTGCGGCTTCAGACATGGTAAATCTACCATCGACCAGATTTTCACAATGCGCCAAATCTTGGAAAAAACCCGTGAAAAGAGAATCGACACACATCACCTCTTCGTCGACTTTAAAGCCGCATTCGACAGCACGAAAAGGAGATGCCTATATGCCGCTATGTCTGAATTTGGTTTCCCCGCAAAACTTATACGGCTGTGCAAAATGACGTTGAGCAACACCATCAGCTCAGTCAGAATTGGGAAGCACCTCTCCGAGCCGTTCGAAACTAAACGAGGTTTCAGACAGGGTGACCCCCTATTTTGCGATTTCTTTAATTTGATGCTGGAGAAAATTATACTAGCTGCAGAACTTAACCGCACTGGAACAATATACTATAAAAGCGTGCAATTACTGGCATATGCTGATGACATTGATATCATCGGCCTAAACACCCGCGCTGTTAGTTCTGCTTACTCCAAACTGGAAAAAGAAGCGGTAAAGATGGGTTTGATGGTAATGAGGGCAAAACGAAGTACCTGCTCTCATCGCCTTGGCAACCACGCTACTGTTGGCAGCCATAATTTCGAAATAGTAAAAGAATTCGTTTATTTGGGGACCAGCATCAACACTAACAACAACATCAGCACTGAAATTCAACGAAGAATCAATCTTGCCAATATCTACTTTGACTAGGTAGGCAATTAAAAAGTAAAGTCCTCTTTAGGCGAACGAAAATCATACTCTACAAGTCACTTATAGTACCCATCCGACTATGTGGGGCAGAAGAATGGACCATGACAACAGCAGATGAAGCGGCTTTAGGGAGTGTTCGAGAGAAAAGTTCTTCGAAAGATTTATGGACCTCTACGCGTTGGCGATAGCGAGTACCGAAGAAGATTTAATGATGAGCTGTACGAGCTATACGCAGACATCAACATAGTCCAGCGAATTAAAATGCAGCGGCTGCGCTGGCTAGGCCATGTTATGCGAATGAAAGATGATGCTCCGGCCAAGAAAGTGTTTCTATCGGAACCCGCCTATGGAGCAGAGGTAGAGGGCGGCCCCCACTCCGTTGGAAGGACCAGGTGGGAAACGATTTAAACTCCCTTGGTGTGACCATTTGCGGCCCATTGGCGTTGACGGCCATTACCGTTTAGACGGTTAAGCGCCAATTAAGTGAGTAGCTGCGCTCGCACAACATATAGGTAAACGCCGAATAGTTTTCGGTAGCTCTACGAAGCTCTCCAGTGCACCACTGGTTTTTTTTTCTTTTTAATTTCTCATACTAAATATTTGACAGTTAATATTCAACTAAATTTTTAGTATTGACTATTTGAGCGTTGATGACTTTGCAGTGATTGGTTGACTAGGTGGTTTAAAACCATTTACTAGTTTCGTTTGTATGTCGAGAGGTAGAGAAGAGGCCAGAATCAGTAGGCAGAGAAGAATGCAGTAGAAACTAATAATGACTGCGACAAAGTTTACGGCGCTAGTTAATGCCACGAGCCGAGTTTATGTTAAAAGTGCTAAGCCTTTGCTCTTTGTTCATCCTTTTATGGCTGTTATTTTCATACAATTTTCTTCTGTTTCTTAGTCTTAAACTTACCATTGAAAAAGTTCTTTAATTTTTAACTGAAATTCAATTGCAAATTTATGCTTATTTTTCCATGCAGATTGGTATGTTAATTGCACTGTATTGACTTAGAAAAGTTAATTGGACAACTGAGCATAAAATCTTGATTATTCTTCTTATCTAGCGAGCTTTTATTTAAGAATGATTTGATTTTTCACGATGCATACTTTGTTGTTACATCTGACGTCTTAGCGGTAACCAATAGCAGATTAAGACAAAGAGATCAGTTACAAGCTTCATACACGGAAATGGGATGTTATTTCTACAGCTGCGAATACGAAAAAAGCAGTGAAATTATTATCAAATTTCGTCAATTTAGTTCTTTCCCATTTTTCAGCAGTCTATATTCACATATCAAGAAGGGTGTATGTTTGTATTCCGCCGATTTCATTCATATTTGCAGGATAGCTTCACAGCAACCCGCAGAGTGTTCTTGTGAAGTTTCTTCTGGAAGTGGACCAGGGCTCGATCGATCAAAACAAATTCTATACACGGTTAGATTTGCCTGAAGTTTGTTGTCTATATAGGTAGCCCTTTGTCCTAGATAAGTATTTACGACACTATTTTTCCGAGATTTGGCCGACCAGGATTGGGATTGGGACTGGCACTTGATCTAGTACTTTAACTGGAGCTAGAACAAGAACGGGAATGAGGAAAGAAAAAGAATAAGAACAACTAGGAGAAAAAAAAGGTAAGGAGAAAGAGTCTGAGATAGAGATAGAGTTAATGAAGAAAAGAGATAGGGATAGAGAGCTGAAGGGAATTGAGGAAGAGAAAAACAAGTAAGGAAGGCTAAGTTCGTGTGTAACCGAACATTACATACTCAGTTGAGAGCAGAAAATACCAGCACTTGGTGCAGACGCTCTGAAATACAAAAAACGTTCGGGAGTTGTGGGATTAAAGTACAGGGGG
>JARSSU010030243.1:0-16455 GCA_029619165.1 Eurosta solidaginis | reverse complement strand
GACACACAGATCTATCGCAAACCATCATACACTATAACCAACATAGGTACGTGTCTTCGCTATTAAGCACAACGCGCTTTGTATTTTTGAAAATCAATTAAATAAACAAAAAATATAAAAAAAATCTGCCGACTCCGGGATTAGTGGGGATGATTGCAGAGTTGATTGAAGTTTTTTATGAGAAAACAATGGCGAAATTCGAAAATCTCGAAAAACTGAAAAATTAAAAAAAAACTTTAAAAATTTTTTTGTATTTTTTCCGAAAAGTAAATTTAAAAACCAATTAAAAAAAAAGATCCCAAACGGTCAGTTTTTAAAAAGTTATAGCATTTTGAAAACAAAAACGGTGTTTTTTTTTAAATTCATAACTTTTTTTGAGTTGGATGAAAAAATTTGAAAAAATTCTGAAAAATGTCTTTCGTAACCTGGAAAAAGAAGAAAAACTTTCAGCCAATTCTAAAGGGATCGGGTTCAAAATTGGTCGAAATGGGATGGAATACCCCATATACATGTAAAAAACGCGGCTAATATATGGTATGCATGTTTCATATATATACATCGAGGTCAAAGTTACTCTGAAAACTTAACAACGCACAACTTATAACTAATATTACTTAAACTTTTTAACACAAAGAAAATTTTACTTTGATTTTCTTTGTGCAGACGGAGCAACGGTTTAAAGTCTAGTCTCTATGATCCAACAAATATTTACATCCAATACTAACATGAAATATGCTTAAATTACCATTTAGTAAAAGCTATCAAATTCAATGAAAATTGCCAATACATTTTAAAAAATTTGTCGCGAATCAGCTATTTGGACAATTTGAAGACTGAAAATGGTTATTAAGTGAGTGATTGGCGATTATTAAATCGTTTTGTGGTGCCATTACTTCACAATATTCATACATACATTTTATGCTTCTACACAATAAACCATCTTATTGCTATTAATTAAATATAGTATATTCTTTATAGTTTATTCATTGGCAGACAACACTACATATAAAGGATGCCGAAAAATAAATAAAATTGATATGAAACTTTTTTGAAGCATTATGCAACCGCAAAAGCACCAACTAAAACCGCAAATAATGAATATTTTTGTCCAGGTCTATAAAAGGCAACGAATTTTTGGCCTGCAGTTTTGAATACTTATTTTTATTTTTATTAGCTCATATGTACATATGTACATACATAAGTCCATATTCATACTTGGCATTTCGATTGTAATTTTCACCACGTCGCCGCCGTGGTGCAATTAGCTGAAGTCAATATAACAGACAATGAACTTACTGGATTGTTGCGCATGCGTATGCTATATTTCTACTAAAATATTTTATAATGAACATGGAACCTAATAAACATTTTTTTCTCAAACAAACTTGTTATATTTAAAATAGCATTAGTAATCAATCAATTAGATGCCTAGTTTAATTCCCAATGATTGTTTCATTTGTTTTCCGAAAACAGCAATTACTATCTAATTGATTACCATTAGAAAAAAATCATATATAATCAAAAGTAATAAAAAAATCCTTTTTGATTATTTTTGTTTTTCTTATATTTATTTAAGTTTTTTTTTGATACTTTCGTTTTTTTACCACTTTGTTGCAAGCAACATACCGTACATAGCATTCACGGGAAATTTGTAATAACAAGTACATTGGCAGATGTAAGAGCATATCGTGAGCGCTTATCTAGCCCTATAGGTAAAAATATACCTACCAACAAATTATCGTTGCTATTACCGTATCCGGCTAATACGCTGCGGAGGGAACGCGAATCGATATGCGACAAAACAATATGTTCAAATAATATGTATGAGTGTATTAGGTTGATAATATGACTTCAAACTAAAACGATCCTCTAAGATGTCATCCTTATCATTATCAGTTATCTAACCAAGGTTGTTATATATTCCAAATAAATTTATTAACATACATATTTCCATCTGAAAACCGTTTAAAATTTTTTTAATGATTTGGGGAAAATTTAAACAAGGAGGCATCAGGACGGACAAGGCGACAGCTGTTTCGATTATTCCTTGTTAATAATTTTGTTTGGAATTTCTTAAGATATTGCCATAAGTATTAACAATGGAAATTACAGAAAGGCGAAATTTCATCCTAATCTAATGTACATGCTCACTACAATCGCCGTTTTCGATCCCACATTATTTATATAATGAAATTCCAAAATCTGACCAATCCAATTTCTTAGATAAGGCATATCAAAACTAAAGTTTTAGGGAGATTTCTATACATGGGACATATGTATTTATTTCTCTTTTTGAGATATGCCACAGTCCCTTTCGCATAATTTCTACTCCTTTGTACAACACGGTGTTTATGTGAAGTAGCTCCAATCAAATTTCACTAACCGGGCGTTTTTGTACAAAATTTTCAACCTATGCAATTGCATTGGAATAACTTATAATAACTTATTAAAGCATGGACCAGTACTCCGACACTCAATGCCGTTGCTGAAGTTCCTCCACCCGTAGTTACATCACCCCCAACTATCGAATTAATAAATCTGGCATCCCCCAAGTCCCTTACCAACTCAGCCATCTTCATCCAAGGTTTCTTTAACAAAACCTAAAAATATTCTGCAAAAAATAATCAGGATCCACAAAACCCTTCTACGGAATCCGAACCGCCATCTAACAATCTTATTGTTGTCCCTATTAAAAAATCTGTTTTTGTGTCAAGATTTGATAAAGATACCACAGAAGAGGACCTAAAATCGTACATCATCGCTAAGCTTAAATTTGAAAACGTGACAGTTCGAAAATTCAATTTTAACTATCCTAGGGATATTTCGTCTTTTAGGACTGATGTATCCGCGCAACATTTTGATACTATATTAAATAATTCTTTTTGGCCGCCCGGTGCTTTTGTGCGGGAATTAGAGCGTAGGCGTAATACTAATATTTCAAATCTTGCTACACTTCCACTTAACAATATTGCATCAAAAAACTGAATGTTAAATCGGTCCTAAATTTGTTTTATCAAAATGTTAGGGTTTAAACACTAAACTAACTGAATTGTATTTGAAATCGTTTAACTGCAATTACAACATTAGCGCTTTAACTGAAACTTGGCTAAAACCTCATATATTTAACTCCGATATTCTTTGCCATGATTACCAAATATACAGAAATGACCGCTTGAACAGAATTGGAGGTGGAGTTTTGCTTGCGGTATACTCTTCTGTACCTTCAGCTGAGGTTAATTTACCCATTATTGATTCTACAGAATTCAAATGCATTAGAATCAATCTCGGAATGGGTTGTGTCTATATCGCCGTCTGCTATATCCCACCATCTTCTGATCCTTCGGTGTATATAGATCATATTTCCCTGCTCAAAATTGTTAATTCATTGTTGATGCCCATTGATTCGATGATAGTCCTGGGTGACTTTAATCTCCCGCATGTATTATGGACCATATCTGACCAGGATATTGTACCTATTTCTTCAAACCTGTCCAACAACGAATTTTTAGCCGAAATAACTGAACTTTGCCTTAAACAGATAAATATAATTCCTAACCTGTTCGGGAGGGCCCTTGATTTGGTATTTGTTGACGATACATCAAAATGTACTCTAAGCCGGGGTGAACCTCTTAATTCGAAAGAAATTCTCCCAGTAGCATTGCTATTAAATACGACTCTAGTTTCAGATTTCAATTTGCGAAGGCTAATTTTAGTAAACTTAATCAAACTTTATCTACAGTGGCTTGGCCCAAATATGGTGTAGATATTGACAAAAATGTTTCTGACTTTTATACCACCATTTACGGTATTTTGGAAAAACACGTACCTAAGCGAAAACGTGTGTCTACCGAATCAGTCCAAATATGGTTCACTAAAGAGCTGAAGTCCTTAAAAAACAGAAAATCGCGCTTCTTCAAATTATACAAAAGGTCAGGCTCTCACTCCGATTACTTGCATTACTCTATTTTGCGTCATATATATTTTGAATTAAACAAAAAGTGCTATAATACGTACATCTGTAAGATGAAAGGAAAATAACTTGCAATCCGAAAGCTTTCTATGACTTCGTGAACTCTAAACGTAGGGTTAAAGGGTTTCCCTCTGCTTTAAAATACCAGGGTGATTTGTCTAGCGACGATCAAGATATCGCTAACTTCTTTGCACAATTTTTCAAGTCCAACTATTCCACTGAATTTACTACTTTTTCAAATGAATATCCATTTCAGCTTAACTCACTTAACACAATTAATATTCCAGAAATATATCCGGATGAAGTTTTTTCATATTTAACGTCTTTGAAAGAATCTTACAAGTACGGTCCTGATTTAATTCCCACTTGTTTTCTTAAAAAATGCGCTGAACACATTTATCAGCCTCTAACTGATTTATTCAATATGTCCCTAAAAAGTGGAGTCTTTCCTTCTGCTTGGAAGGAATCTTTTCTCATACCCCTTCACAAAAGTGGTAGTAGGTCGTGTGTAGAGAACTATCGAGGAATAGCAAAGTTGTCGGCCATCTCAAAGTTGTTTGAAGCTATCGTTACCAATCAGCTAACATTTTCCATTTCTACTTTGATTGCAGAACCACAACACGGATTCTGTAAAGGCAAATCTACCATTACTAATCTACTTGAATTTGGATTTAGAGAAAATCTTCACACAGATGTTATTTATACTGATTTCAGTAAAGTATTTGACAAAGTATCCCACTCCTTACTTATCTACAAGCTGGATCGGCTTGGCTGGTCTCACCCAGTGGATCTCGTCGTATCTCTGCGGTCGAACGCAAAAAGTTATTTTTAAAAATACTTTTTCAAATGTCATCGATGTTCCCTCTGGCGTCCCACAAGGCAGCCACCTTGGTCCAATTCTGTTCTTGCTATTTATTAATGATATCTGTACCACTATAAAATATTCCAAAATCTTAATGTATGCTGCTGATGTAAAACTTGTTAGGTCTTATGCGTCTATCGAAGAACGTCCCTTGCTCCAAGCGGATCTAAACTGCCTAGTTACTTGGTTCAACGTAAATTCAATGCCGCTGAACCTCAATAAATGCAAATTCATGTGCCTATCTCGAAGATCTTTGCCAGCAGCCTCTTACGTAATTAATAATTTTTGTCTGCTATCAGTAAACTATTTTGAGGACTTGAGAGTCACGATAGATGCTAAACTTAGTTTCAACTTTCATATTAATGCTACTGTCAATAAGGCTAGAGGTGTTCTTTCATTCGTGAAACGGTGGTCCAAAGAATTTAGTGACCCTTATGTAACTAAAGCTCTTTTCATCACTTTAGTTAGACCGATACTAGAATACGCATCAATAGTCTGGAATCCACAATATCGAGTTCATGCAGATAGACTTGAATCAATACAAAAGCAATTTCTACTTTTCTCTTTAAGGAATTTTTCAGTGGGGACTCTGCGTATAATCTTCCACCTTATACTAGTCGGTTGAAGCTTATCAATCTTCCAACTCTTGCAAGTCGTAGAGAAATGCTAGGCGTTATATTTATGGCTAAACTCCTGAATGGACTGATTTCTAGTCCAATTCTTTTGAACGAAGTAAATTTTAACGTCCCATCACGGGTGTCAAGACATTACAAACCTCTTCTTTTGAGGCAGTGTAGAACTAATTTCGAATCAAATGAACCTTTTCGGTGTTTGTGTCATAATTTTAACACACATTCTAATTCATTTGATATAACGGATTCACTTTTTACCATAAAGAAAACTGTCTTGTCCTATCTTAACTCTTAACAAAATCAAATAAATTAAAAATGTTCACTTATTTAACAATGTAGTATGAATATCTATAATTTCTAACTGTTATGTATAGTACTCAGCTGATGATTTTTATTCTGTAGCTGAGCAGTTTTAGATCTCGACGCTTAACAAACCTCCGCCTATCAACGACTCGGCAGTAACAAATCCGTGCGTCATGCGGATGCGCCCCTCGCGCCGGTCGGGCGGGCTTTGGAGGGTATTAATCCGTTGGGTATTATTATTATTATTATTATTATTATTATGACAACATCAGATGAAGCGGGAGTGTTCGAGAGAAAAGTTCTTCGAAAGATTTATGAACCTCTACGCGTTGGCGAGTACCGAAGAAGATTTAACGATGAGCTGTACGAGCTGTACGCAGACATCAATATAGTCCAGCGAATTCAAATGCAGCGGGTGCGCTGGTAGGCCATGTTATGCGTATGAAAAGATGATCGCTCCGGCTAAGAACGTGTTCTATCGGAACCCGCGTATGGAAGCAGAGGAAGAGGGCGGCCCCCACCCCGCTAGAAACACCAGGTGGAAAATGATTCGAACTCCCTTAGTGTGACCAATTAACGCCAGTTGGCAGAGAAAAGAAGCGACCGGCGCGCCTTGTTGGACGGCCATAACCGTTTAAAACGGTTAAGCACCAATTAAGAAAGTAAAAAACTTTTGCCTGGTTGATGTTCTATGAAATGCATCAAAAAGTCATATTTGGAAAAAATTGTACTTAAACGCAAAGCCGACGATATGATAATAGAACTCTGTGAGTGGACACTTTGTTTTGCAAGACTTCCCATATGAGCAATATCCAGCGAGTACCCGTGATGTAGATTTCGTGGTTACGAATACCCACATGTGGAAAATTGACTTTGTATGATAGGTGCCACACCCCTTTTTTCAATCTTACCCAGTTTTCATTAAAACTTTAACAATATCAATATTGGCAGCTTTGCCATGTTTCAGTAATATGAATTAATCGGTACAGGGTATATGCTAATGAAACAAAATTAGGGAGTGCCGCGCTCCCTTTTCTAATTCCTACACCGATACAATATCAATGTTGTGCACCTACCTTATAAGTATCACTGTCCCTGGTAATACTATAAATCGGTGGAAATTTCATCCAAATCGGCCGAACTGTGTGTTCAAGAAGTTGAAATAAATGCCTATGTCGTATTTACAAGCGGCCGCCGTGGTCAGATGGTAGCGTGCTCCGCCTACCACACCGAAGATCCTGGGTTCACGCCCGGGCAAAGCAACATCAAAGTTTTAGAAACAAGGTTTTCTCAATTAGAAGAAAAATTTTTCTAAGCGGGGTCGCCCCTCGGTGTTTGGCAAGCACTCCGAGTGTATTTCTGCCATGAAAAGCTCTCAGTGAAAACTCATCTGCCTTGCAGATGCTGTTCGGAGTCGGTATAAAAACGAGTAGGTCCCGTCCCGGAAATTTGTAGGAAAAATTAAAAAGGAGCCCGACGCAAATTGGAAGATAAGCTCGGCCTATAATCTCTGCGGAGTTTATCGCGCTTTACATATTTCAAGATTTTTTATTGCATCTTCAAATGTATTTGTATGTGGAAATTATCCCGTGCATAGTGTTTCTTTCAACAAAGCTAAATAGTAATCAAAAAAGTAAAAAAATTATCAAAAATAATCAAAAGTAATCAACAAAGGCTTTGTTGATCACGTTTGCTTATTTTTGATTTTTTTTTAATAATCACAAAAAATCGTGATTTTTTTAATCAATTGGAAAGTAATCATTGAAAATAGAAAATAATGGCAAGTAATCATTAAATGGCATTTAAAGTAAATAATCAATTAAACGGGTAATCATTACAATTAGTAATCATTATTTAACATGTGTGTTCTCAAATAATGCATTAAACCTTCCAACTCCCAAATTAAGTAAACTATTTTCAAGTGCATTTCACATCCGTTGTTAAGTTGTCAGCAACAGCTCTTACATCAAATCCCATCATCAACAACTTAACGCATTTTACCGAAACCTACGTACATTCATGTTGCATGCGAAATGAAATGCCGAATGTCAGTGCAATATAACAGCTTGCTTACTTTTGTATGCGTATCTAAATAGCACACTGGCGTATAAAAATATTACATAAATATAGCAACCATTGCATATACAAGTCTACAGATATATACTTCATTTGAAGAAGAAACTTGAATGACATTTCGATTGCACCAATAACATGATTAATGTCTACGATATAAAAAGTTTTGCACAAAATTGGATCAACCAAAATACTGACGAAAAGGAATCAGCAATAATAAACAAAATTCAAGAAAAATATAATATTATAAAACTGTCATAGCAGCGAAAATATGCAAAAAAAAATAATAATATTATATTTGCGTCCTTACAAACTAATAGCACATACTAGAGCTGCAGAAGTATAGGGTTTAATATCGATTCGTCGAGTACAAATTCGGTTTACTGTGCCGATTTCGATGACTTCCCCTAATATTAAAGGGGAGTACTGAATGTATGAGTAAGTGTAGTCACTGCACTTGGCAAAGTTAATATGAGGGATATCAGATAATAAATCTGTTAATGGAAAGGGAAGAAAAGGAAACAAATGGAAAGGGAAGAAACGGAAAGGAATGTAAAGGAAATAAAGGGAGAGGAAGAGAAAGATAAGAAGTCGTCAAAACCTTAGCCAAAACGGAAGCCAAAACACGAAAACGGACGGCGTGGGGCTCAGTTTTGTTATCGAAGTGTGCAAGGCTTCTATAGATAAGCTACCGGTTTGTTATCGACGAGGTATGGCCAAGTTATCTATTTGCTATAGAAGTGTTATAAATTTGTTACCGATAGCATGCTTCCGAAAAAATATCGCTTTTTTTATTGAAATCGATATGCTATCGAACAATTGGTAAACATCGAAAAGTTATAGAGTTATTACCGGAATGTTACCTATTTTTTATCAAAAATGTATCGATTGCTATCGAAAAATATCCATTTGTTATCAAAAAGGTATTAATTTGTTATCGAAGGGTTATCGATTTGTTATTGGAGTGTCACGTCAGCACATTTGCGACTTGGCACCGCATTTGAAATAATAAAGGGCCTCGTTTATTTGGCAACCAGCATTAACACAAGCAACAAAGTGAATCTATAAATCTATCGAAGAGTCCCTCTTCCCAAAAAATGCTACTGTAGACTGAGTAGGCAATTGAAAAGTGAAGTCCCCTCTTGGCAAAGGAAGATATCTAAGGTTCAGAAGCAAGAATCATGACAATATCAAATGAGGCGGTTCTGAGGGTGTTAATCAAAAGATTTTAAGGGCCTCCCACGCATCGGCGATGGCGAGCATATTTGAAGATGAGCTGTACGACTTTATGCAGACATTAGCATAATCTGGCTGGGCCATGTTATGCGACTGAAAGGTTTATGCTCCGGCTAAGAAAGTACTTTTACCGGAAATCCGCCTATGAAAGCATAGTAAGCAGTTCCCACTAAGTTTGAAGGTCTAGGTGAAAAACGATTTAAATTTCTTTGGTGTTACCAATTGGAGCCATTAGGTACAGCGAGGAAGCGACTGGCGCGCCTTGTAGGATGGCCATAATCGTTTAAAATGCTTAAGAGCCAATTAACTTAGTAAGCTATGGTTCGTTTAGTTTAGACCCAGGGCTGTTATGCAATTTTATAATCGGTCCGCTAAATAGTTGCTTAATCAAAGTTAGCAGTCTGACGTTAATGTCCCATGAGCGCAAGTTTGTGTAGTTAACGTATGAATATCGATTTTGTATCGTCGATTTATTGGTTTATAAGCGATTTCTTATCGAAGAGTTGTAATTGTTTATATCGAAAATATTATCAATATGTTATCGATTTGTTATCAAAAAATTATCGTTTTTTTTTATATAAAAGTTATCGATTAATTATCAAAAGGTTGTTAATTACAGTGTTAGTAACTATTAGCTACTCCAGAGCAGCAGTAGCAACGAAAAATATGCACTATTACTGCTTCGGTTTTTAAGAAGAACAGAGTATAGAGCAGAGCCCGTAGCACAAAAAAGTGGGTAGCATTTCTTAAGCTTGTTGTTGTTGTAACTTTCTGTTTTTGTCGTTATTGTTGTTGCATCGGGAAAAATAACTTTTGTTTTCACATTGCATTGCAAGTTGTTGTAGAGAAGCGCTAGAAAAGACAAAGTTTGTGCATTACAATGCCCAAACAAAGCAAATAGCATTGGATTTTTTTTTGCTCCCGTCTCCACTACAAATAGCATTTCATCTGGAGTTTTATTCTGATATATGCCTATGCTTTAAAACATGATGTAGCTCGTAGCAGAGCATAAGAAATGCTATCACTTTTTTATGCTACGGCTCTGTTCCATGCTCTGTTCATGCTCTTAGCTGGAGCAATAGCAAAAAAACTCCGGAGTGATGTAACATTTTCAATCCATGGTTGATTGTTTATCGACATGTTACCTAAAAATTATCGAATTTATCGTTTTTGTTATCGGCGTGTTACTGATTTGATATCTAAATATATCAGTTGTGTTATCTTTGTATTATCGACTGTTGTTATTGATGGAAAAAATATCGTTTTCTTATCGAAGTGTGAGCAATTTTTGATAATAAGCATTCTGCAAGACAATATGGATTGTCGGTATCGGGTCTTACCGATAAGAAGCCAAAGAAAATACTTTACAAAAGCGGCGGAAGTGTGGGTGTCCGGTGGTATAGGGGTAACTGATCACCCGGACGCGAGATGCGTGAGGGGTATGCTGACGAAAGTCTGTTAGGTGGGAGATGTTTATTCTCTTCAAGGCTTATTATGGAATATTGAGTAATATGCAAGTAGGCCCAGATAAAAGTCTCTTTGGTTAAAAAACTCCGTTTTTCCTTTGTTTACCTGTTTGCGTGGAACCAATCCGCAGTCGAACAGAGATGAATGGAGGCAGCCAGGCAGAAGTGGAAGGTTGTTGAGAGAGACCACATTGGTGTTTGTGTGGGATAAATCAGAAACAGGACAAGTGAGTCTGAGAAAGAGTGAGGGAAAGGTGTTTTCTTTTTTTTTAGAAAAGTGGGGAAAAACAGAACTCCTTGGAGCGGAGGGAGAGAGGTGGGTGTGTGGGAAGCGACCAAGGGAGAGGGCGGGACACGTGAAAAACCGTGAGGTAATAACAAAAGAGCAAGAGAACGGGCAGAGAGAAAGACAACAGTTCAAAGACAAAAAACAGGTGTGAGACAAGACAGGAGAACGGTAAAAGACAGTGAGCACAAGAACAGGGGGAAAGTTTCTTTGCTCGGAAGGGGGTGATGAGGAAAAAGAAAGAGTGTGGAGCTAACCGTCAATATGTTCATAGACGCGATCTGCGTCATTTTTTTTCTATTTTTTTTTTTCTGCAAAATGTATTTAGGGAACTATAGTTGCATATACACACTCCACTGATATTTTTTAATTACTTTTTTTTCTTTGCGCATATGCGATGTACATGCCGGGTAAGGCAGATTAAGCGAGTCCCGGGTTGCTATTTTTTTGTTTTTTTTTTTTTTTTGTTTAAAAAACCCAGCATGGGCAATATCGAATATATCACATGTCCATACAGCAGCGAACACGGAAGAGCCCGTGGCAAATTTTAGCAAATAAATTTCTTTCTTTTTTTATACCCGATAATAAGTCCGAATTTTTAAACTGAAACTGTGTAACGCCAATCTCAATAAGAGTGTAAAAGGGGAAAATGCGCCAATTTTGGAATAGTTTTGCACGAACTCATTCGATGTACTTTATTTTTTCGTTTTTTTTGTTTTGATTAGAGTTTTTTCTGAGTTTGTTTTAGGCGGTATTTTTTCATGCTTTTTGTAGCTCAATCAATTTTGTGTGCTTTTTCTTTACGAAGAATAAAACTGTAGGTGTTTCAAATATTTGTCCATATAAAATAAAATTTTGTGTGTACATTTGTATATGAAGAAAAAATCTAAGACAGTGACTGGTGGTGAATATACGCGCGGTTTCGGTACTCGTTCATAGCATGAGGGACAGCAAAAAAAAACAAAATCCAAACAAAGATATTTGCTTTGTTGGCATTATGTAATGCCAAAACTTGTGTCGCTTTTTTTCTAAGCAGCTCTCTACAACAACTTGCCAGCAATGTGAAGTCAAACAAAACTGGTTATATTGTTCCGACTTCTCGACAACAACAAGTAACTGGACAGCATCCAAGATAAAAACATGTAAAACAAACGACACATTTTTATATTTTTTCACGAAAACCACAGCAACACAATAAGATTGACACACAAAACCAGACAACACACGCTTAAGAAATGTGACGATATACCACTTTTTTGTGCTACCGGATTCTAATGTACTAGTCGCTCATTAGAATATGTTCTTTTTTACCAAAAGCACTTGATGATGCAGCAGTTTCGAGTTAGTTAATAGATGAATATTTTTCGTGTTCTATTTGTCGTTGTAGCACTAACTTGACTATCACAGTTTGCTGCATTGCTACTGTCTTCTATAGCAGTCTAGTATAGTAGCTAATAGTTACTAACACTGTAATGTAACAACCTTTTGATAATTAATCGATAGATTCTTTTATATAAAAAAAAAATCGATTTAATTTTTTGATAGCAAAAATCGATGAACATATTGATAAATGTGTTTTCGCGATATTAAACATTACAACTCTTCGATAAGAATATCGCTTATAACATATTATAAACCAATAAATCGACGATACAAAATCGATATTCATACGTTAGCTACACATAACTTGCGCTCAAGGACATTAACGTCAGACTGCTAACTTTGATAAGCAACTATGTTTAGCCAGGACCATTATTTCGATTAAAAATGGCATAACAGCCATGGGTCTAAACTAAACGAACCATAGCATTTACTAAGTAATTAGGCTCTTAAGCATTAAACGATTAGAGATGGCCATACCTACAAGGCGCCCGCCAGTCGCTTCCCTCGCAAGTCATGTACCTAATGGCTCCAATTGGTAACACAAAGAATTTAAATCGTTTTTCACCTAGACCTTCAAAAGCTAGTGGGAACTGATTACTATGCTTTCATAGGCGGATTCCGGTAAAAGTACTTTCTTAGCCGGAGAGCATAAACCTTTCAGTCGCATAACATGGCACAGCCAGATTATGATAATGTCTGCATAAAGTCGTTACAGCTCATCTTCAAATAGCTCGCCATCGCCGATGCGTGGAGGCCCTTAAATCTTGGATTAACACCCTCAGAACCGCCTCATTTGATATTGTCATGATTCTTGCTTCTGAACCTAGATATCTTCCCGTTGCCAAGAGGGGACTTCACTTTTCAATGCATACTCAGTCTACAGTAGCATTTTTTGGGAAAGAGGGACTCTTCGATAGATTTATAGATTCACTTTGTTGCTTGTTGTTAATGTGGTGCCAAATAAACGAGGCCCTTTATTATTCAAATGCGGTGTGCCAAGTCGCAAATGTGCTGACGTGACACTCCAATAACAAATCGATAACCCTTCGATAACAAATTAATACTTTTTGATAACAAATGGATATTTTTCGATAGCAAATCGATACATTTTTGATAAAAAAATAGGTAACATTCCGGTAATAACTCTATAACTTTCGATGTTTACCAATTGTTCGATAGCATATCGATTTCAATAAAAAAGCGATATTTTTTCGGAAGCATGCTATCGGTAACAAATTTATAACACTCTATAGCAAATAGATAACTTGGCCATACTCGTCGATAACAAACGGTAGCTTATCTATAGAAGCCTTGCACACTTCGATAACAAACTGAGCCCACGCCGTCCGTTTTCGTGTTTGGCTTCCGTTTTGGCTAAGGTTTTGACGACTCTTTCATTTCTCTTCCTCTCCCTTTATTTTCCTTACATTCCTTTCCGTTCTCCCTTTCCATTTGTTTCCTTTTTCCTTTCCATTAACAGATTATATCTGATATCCCTCATATTACTTTGCAAGTGCAGTGACTACACTTACTCATACATTCAGTACTCCCCTTTAAATTAGGGGAGTCATCGAAATACGGCACAGTAAAACGAATTTGTACTCGACCGAATCGATATTAAACCCTATACTTCTGCAGCTCTAGTCTGTGCTATTGGTTTGTAAGGACGCAAATATAATCGTATTATTATTTGCTTTTGCATATTGTCTCGCTGCTTCACATGTGAACAGTGTCTAATATTATATTCTTTCTGATTTTGTTTATATAGCTGATTCCTTTTCAGTCAGTATTTTGGTTGATCCGCATTTTGTTGGCCAAAGCTTTTTATATCGTGACATTAATCATGTTACATTGTGGTGCGAATGTAAAATGATATTTTACAAAGTTTCTTCTTCACAAGTGTGAGAAGTATATATCATGTAGACTTTGTATAATGCAAGGTTGTGCCTATATTTATGTACATATTTTTAACGCCAGTGTGATAGTTAGATACGCATGCAAAAGTAAGCAAGCTGTTATAGTGCCACTGACATTCGGCATTCATTTCGCATGAACATGAATGTACGTTATAGGTTCGAGGTTTTAAAATGCGATTTAAGAACTTTAAGTTTGGATGATGAGTGTGATTAATGTTAAGGATGGCTGTGTTGATCACAAACTTTTTAACAACGGTATGTGATAATGCAGACACTTGAAAATAGTTTACTTAAGTGGGAGTTGGAAGGTTTAATCATTATTTGAGAACTACATATGTCGGCTTGTAAAATAATGATACTAATGTAAGCTTTACCCGTTGAATTGATTAAGTGTTTACTGTTTGAAATGCCATTTAATGATTACTTGCCATTATTTTCTAGTTTTCACCTCCTCAATGATTAGTCTCAGTCACAATTGCATTTAAAGCACACACATACGATTTTTTGTGATTATTAAAAAAAAATCAAAAATAAGCAAACGGTGATAAACAAAGCCTTTGTTGATCACTTTTGATTCGATTTGATGAATTTTTTATGACTTTTTGGGGATTACTATTTAGTCTTTGTTTTGAAAGGAGAACAACACTATGCACTGGGATAGGATAGGTGGAGATGTAATTGTCCATTCCACTATTATACAAATACATTTTGAAGATTATTGCAATAAATATAAAAAAATCTTGATTTGAAAAATATTGTAAAGCGCGAATTATAGGGCTGTCGGATATATCATTAATATAAGAACGCGCGATAAACTCCGACGCAGATTATAGGCCGAGAGGCTATCTTCCAATTTGCGTCGGGGCTCCTTTTAATTTTTCCTTACAAATTTCCGGGACGGACCTTACTCGTTTTATTACCGACTCGAACAGCATCTGGCAAGGCAGATGACGTTTTCACTGAGAGCTTTTCAGGGCAAGAAGAGAACTACTACTCGCGAAGTGCTTAGACGCAGAAACCACCGAGGGGGAGACCTCGCTTACGAAAAATTTTATATCTAAATTGAGGAAACCTTGTTATGTCTAAACAACACTATATAGAGATGTTGCTTTAAGCCCGAGGGGCCGCGTTTTGATACGGCAGGATCTTCGGTGTGGTAGGCGGAGCACGCTAGGAGCAACAGGACCATCTGACCACGGCAGGCCCGCTTTGTTGTCCCGCGACCCGAGCCCCCCCGATTCCCGCGCAGCATTTTGTAAATAAGCGGGACATAGAATTTATTTCAACTTCTTGAAACACAGTTCGGCCGCCGCGATTTGGATGAAATTATCCAGCGATTATGTAGTCATTACCAGGGACAGTTGATACTTATAAGGTAGTGCACAACATTGTATTGTATCACGGTTTTGTTTGTAGGAATTAGAAAAGGGTGGAGCGCCAGGCGAGGCCCAGCTCCCCATATAGCATATGATACCCTGTATTTAGATGTGGATTTGAATCTTCATATTACTGAAAACACTGTCAAACAGCTGCCAATATGATATTGTTTAAAGTTTTAATGACAAACTGGGTAAGATTGAAAAAAAAAAAGGGGTTGGTGGCACCTATCATAAACAAAAGGCAATTTTCCACATGTGGGTATTCGTAACCACGAAATTACATCACGGGGTACTCGCTGGATTTGATAATTGGGAATCTTGGCCAAACCAAGAGTGTCCACTCACAGAGTGTATTCATCATATTGTCGGCTTTGCGTTTAAGTTTTTGTTTTCTTTAATGTTTCTTCCCGTTATAAAGTACGAATTTTTGTAAGTCCTCAAAATATGATCTATCCTCCTTTTTCTGATTATGACCCCTGCTTGCTATTCCACAGAAACAGATCAAACCGGAGGCCAGAAAGAAACAAAAAAATTTGGTCTTTTTATTTTAGACTATAACTTAGAATGATGGTATATGTTTTGCTTAAAACGTTTTTTTTTTTTTTTGTTTTTACAGAACGAAAGTTCGAAATATGGCCGCGCCCAGGACGACACGTCGTCCAAACAAGGCGCGCGCACGGACGGAGTCGGTCTACGCACCTTGCTTATTTTGATTCTGCCACTAAAAATGGCGTTAAGTTGGTTTCTACACTAAGGGTCACCAAGGCTTCACTCTTGTTATTATCATTGCAGCTTTTCCACTGGGTTTATAGACGGGTGGGGGGCCCCCCCCCCCAACAGCTCCCCCCCCCCACCCACCGCCCGCCACGACCCGTGCCCCCCGCCCCCAGCCTCTATCGCTCTGTTCCATACGCGAAGGTTCCGATTCAAGACACCACGTTCTAGCGGA
>JARSSU010030242.1:0-13195 GCA_029619165.1 Eurosta solidaginis | reverse complement strand
ATAATCTTAGCGATGACTGTAGCAACAATAATCACGTGATAGCTAATCACCATCTCAGCGTGCAGTTCTGGGTAAGTTGGCGACGTCTTTTAGACCATCTCACGGTAGTCTGGCTGCTGGTCGTATAGAGCTAGACGAGTGTTCATGACAGGGGTGATCTTGTATATCGTCCTGAGTCTAGTGTTTCGATTATCCTCTTATAACTATATGATTGAACTTGCATATCGTGAAAATTATCACTAGGGCTGCCTAACGCGTAAGGACTATGAAGCCGCTACTGTCTCAACAACTATGTCTGTGAATATACAGAGCGTGCACTTCATCTGGACATCAGAGTATAATGTCTTTGATCTGACTCATCTGGTCATCATCTCGTTCCATACAATCAGCCTTGGCGCATAGTTCCGGCAGCTGCTCTTACTCCAAACTGGTTAAATAGATAACGCGGTACATGAGTATGGGTTCTAGATAGTGACAATGTATATGCGATCGTCAGTATACGTTAAAACCTAAACCTTGCTAAGATGCCATCGAGATAAAGAGTCACGCATAGGGTCGATTTGTAGTCTAACCTTAGCTGCTATCTTGTCTGATGTCTAGTCTATACTTTACGACAATTAGTAAAAACAGCTTCTCTGTTTCATTTGGGAACCAGTGTCTATCATACACATTAGCTTACATATACTGTTATCAGAGCATAATCTGAATTTCCATTCATAGATATTAATTCATTATTCTGCCAATAAATGTGATACTAGTATAGGTATATACTATGTAGATGTGCAATTGAATCGTGCTAACGAGTCCTCACTTCGAGTTCGACGACCACAACCCTCCATTTCCACTCTCTACGAGTGCACTCTGTTCAGTACCCGACTACCTGCTATATGGCATTGCTAAGAAGTACTGGACGAACCTTGTGCTTCACCAGCATATGAAGACTGACATTTGGGATGTGTATAATCAGCCGGTAGACATAAAGTTTACGTTACGAATAGATTAATATGCGACCTACTACGCTTGCTTTCGCTGATAGGTACGATACTCGAAGCGATTTACAAATAATGAGATATGACTGTATCCTATTGCGCAATAATTTCGCAGTTACAGTCAACTATAGTACAGCGTAATGACAATCTGCTAGGTTTCGAAAGCATGCGCTGCGCTAGGACGAAATCGACTTAATGCGAGATGAAAGCGGTGACTTGCTTCCGTACCGGTCGATAGGGAACGCATTCGTTCTTAATCTATTCGGAAAATTTCTCTCATAACCTAATGGAATAATGGCTCAGTAATGGCTTACTTTATGTTGGTCTGTTGTCTCTTTCGTCCAGCACATGCTCGCCCCACCTAATAGCCGCGCACCGATCACAAATTGCATCCAAGTATGGATCAGGCATCTACACGTGTGAGTATACGAATCTTACAGACTGCACATTAGTCGTGACCATAGCCGTTGGCGCTCGGAATACTCAGGGGTGACGCGATGTGAAGGAGACGGGGCTGTGTGACGCGAGCTCGGTTGTGTGATCGGCCATTACCGTAATTAAAAGATGTAGATCGGTAGAGCGCCAAATATACGTAGGTGAATGGGTAAAGATATCGGACAGCAGTTGCTGCTTATTGCAGAGGCTAGTTTACAGTATCCATTTCTGAGTATCATGTCAGGCAGAAGGTTTATGCTCATTAGATGGATATTCGGCACTAATTGCGTTACAAGTGTGTGTTGTAACCAGAGTAGTGTTACAGCTTCGCTTGAGATACGAATTGTTGAGACAGATTGGAGTGAATGACTGACATGTGGACATCGCAGAGTTCTGAGGGATGGTATGTACGAGGTATCCTACTTCACTGCAGCGTAATTAGGAGTTGTAGAGTAGTCACGTGGTACCTGATACAACTTTAGCCTGGACAATAAGGACTCTGTGGGTCACCGTCGGGAAATTCGGCATAACGAGTCCCGACGCTGTTTATGAGTTCACCAAGGACTGCATAAATGTACGTGTGTTCTTATCTAGTTAGGTTAATTCGGAGCTCGTGCAGGAACTGGATGGCTGGAGCTTGAGCTTGCATTTTGGCTATCCTGATGAGATTCTGATCACACATACAACAAAAATTGAACGAGAAAAAACGATAAGCGTACCGGAGACTGTACGATCACTATGAAGATTTCCTGCTGCAATCTCTAATAATGCTGCGAGCACTGCTGGTTCAATATATCCAATCAAAAAACTGTAAACTGTTGAGGTATCTAATCCTACGTCGGCAATATGTCAGATGGATAATATTGGTCGAACGAACAGATTCTACAGTCCAATATGGTGCACACTGACTCATTCTGAAGACTGACAACATATCTCACTGAGACATCGGACAGATATGTAGAAGTATACCATCGGCCGTCGACATCTATGCATTATCGCGTGTGAAATGTCTGGGTCAGTACCATAAGATGTCACTCACCAACTGTGATCAAGTGTCAGGTAGGAGCACAGCATGTATTCCATCTGGGTGACAGGATTGCCCCTGTGTTTTCTATGTCATCAATGTTGGATGAATCAGAATATTTTACAGCGATGCTTTGCGATCGACGCATCAAATTGCAGAAAATGTGACTAAACTGAGCAGACGAAGTCGTATGAGCACCGCTCATCAACAGGTTACTGGACACTACGAAGTTTGACTATTACTGCCACTGAATGTAAGCTCGGTATGGGGGTCACCGTGGAGCGGCTAAAGTCTGGCGTCTATTGTGAATCGACATAGATTACGAACCATGGACAGGTCCTGCACGATGGTGAGGTGGTGTTAAAGATCGTGTGTGACAGCAGTTGCAAGTAAATCGCCCGGCAGTTTCACAGAGTAATCCAAAGGAAAAAACCATCCTTTGCCGGTTCTGTTCTTTCAGGTCTTTAGCTACATTGAGAAGGACCGCAACAGTGAACAACTGGATGCTGAAGATGAAGTCACTGCACTTGTTCATGGCATTGAAAAGGGCCCTGCAGCTGAGATTTTGACAAAAACAAAAACCATTCCCAGAGGGCGAACGAACTGTTATGAAGCCTTGATGGGCACTCTAGAGAGACGATAAGAAACTTTTCAAAAGCACGCCGTGTGGAATTAGAAAGGTCATAGTGAGTAGAACGCAATATTGGAGGATCGCTGAAGAGGATCGACAAAAGCGGAGTGCGAGAGTTGATCACAATGCTTCAATGCGGGCAGCCCGTCACATTTGCCCGGCATTGTCGATCTAGATCTAGTGGTTCAACAGTCATGAGTGGTCTTAATAACAGCTGGAGGGATGAGCAAGAGCGAGCAAGATGTAGAGATCGAGAGCTAGCTCCAGCTATTGAATGCCTGTGATATCTGTGGTCTGCAAATTAGGTAGAAATCGAGCAGTCTTACCGTCAGAGGGAATGTGGATGGCAGACGTGTACTGACTGTAGATACGGGGCATGTCATTCCTTGATCTCGATCTGACTTGGGCAAGAGGAGAGTACAGAGCGTTACCTGGAGCAAGGTTGCGTACGGTCACTGGCGAGTATAACCCAGTCCGGAGAAGTGGCATGTCGAAGTGCTTGATGTGCGAAGAGTTTACATGTCTAACACAATATTCGCTGTGGCGGACAGATTGTTATAGATGAAGTTATATTGGGAGCGGATTTCTTGGTTGCGACCATGATATCAAGATTGATATTCAGAGAAGGGTGATGCGTTATGAGACCAGGTGTGCCACTTAACTTCAGTTTGGAGAAGGGTTCAGACAGTAATCGAGTTCTGGTGAGTAGATTCGAAAGGACCACGAAAGTCAAAGGTAAAGTTGATGGATCGAATAGCCAATAATAGCGAATCAAAGGGTACCTGCGAGCGAACACTGGCATTGACAAACCCTAATGGACGCACTAAATCGACTGAAAGAATTTTTCCAGTTAAGGATGCAAGGGTGGTTTCAAGCCGGCGCGCACATTTCTGTTGGGAAGTCGTCGGAACGATACTGAGTGTGTGAAGCCTCTAGTGATGAGCAAACTCTCAAAGTGGTTCTTTGGCCAGCAGACAGTGCGGAGGGAACGATCAAGGATAATGAGTAGTAAGATGAACGCAGGTACGATAAGCAAATAATTCGGGAAGGTTTTGAGGGAGATTTTGTACTGTTATATACCCTCACCGGCGGAAAGGTGTTTCTCCAAATTTCGGTTGCAGTTGGGAGGGCCCGTACAGAGTTTTTGAAGAAGATCAGTAACAGACCATCTAAACCGCATAACAAACATGAGGAACACGAAGTATAATATTGGGCATTTGGAGATGCTAGCCGCATTAGATCCGAATTTGTCTGATCGGGACTATCGGACTTAGGTGGAGGGCAATGTACGAATATTAGCAACAAAAGGGGTACTGTCATCTCTAAGCCGATGCTAAGAGTGACTTGTATGCACACCATAAATCAATCATTATGTATCTACATAACGATCAATCATTATGTCTACATATATGTACGTACACGCAGCGGAGATACAACGCACAACAATGCAGATATCTATTGAGATTTCCCGAAAGTATGCAATTGTAATTGTGGAAGTGGTGCTCACAATACACGCGCATATGAGAAGCTATACACGTGCATCTGTAGTTATAATTATATGGCAGTAACTAAGAAATTCTGGAAGCGCCTAGAAGATGCCACAAGGGAAATCACAGAGTATAAAAGCACCAACAGTAGAGGCGCGAGAGTCCGTTTCGATTAAGCACGCTATCTGTCGAGCAATAGAAGTGTTATTTTGAAAGTACTTGCATAAAGGCCATTTTGCATATTAAATATTGGAGTTATTTATTCAACAGTTTAGTGATTCGAACTTAGGCAGAAGGTTGCAAATAAGAGGATTTGCACTAAATTCGTTACATATGTATAAACAAACATAAATTTTTTGACATTTTCATACATTCGAATTTTTATCCATCTCGGAGTGTGACCCAAACCCTCATATATTAAAAAGAAAATAGTTCTTTAACACATATAAAGTGCTTTTCACTCGTTTTGAAGTTTTTGTCCGGTTTAAAATATAGTTCACTTTAAATAGTTATAACGATTTCGTAAATAGGCGTGCTTAAACCTACATACTATCGGATGTTTTTTTTTCGATCTGCAAGTTATTTATGTATAACAAGATATCTGTGTTTCAATTATTGATAGACCTGCACAGATCTATTGCCACCGCCACCGCCGTCATATACAACACACCGACGCCATATCACACACCATCAAAGCGCCATATCGCCACTTCAAAGCGCCATTACTGACGTATCAGCAGCCGCACACAACCGTACAAAGGAGGCATCCCTTTAACCAGGAGTACCTATCTTTATATATAAAAATCACGTGTCACATGTTTGTCCACGATGGACACCTAAACTACTGAACCGATTTTGAATTTGTTTTCGCACCCCGTGTTTAGTTTGATCTAACTTGAAATATAGGATAGGTTATATCTCAGTTTATAGTCGCAATATTATTTTATTGCAATTTTTTAAATGTATATATGTATGTATTAATAAAATGTTACGTATACACACCGGCACTCATATTTTGAGGTGGTACTTCCGTGTAATTGGTTGGTGTTTAATTAAACAACGTGCTTATCAATAAAAAATGTTATAGCGAATGATATCAAGTATAGCACATCACCAGGCCCGTCGAGATGGGGGGAATGGAATGGGGGGATTACCCCGGGCCCAGGGTTTCTGAGGCGGCTTAGAGGTACTAAGAAATTTTTTTAATTCAGGAGAGCCTTTAGTTGTTACATGTGCAATTTTTAAGCCGAATTTCAAAGCACGAATATGTGCATTTCGTTTTAATATTATAGTGAAGTGTGAAAAATAAAAATGTATATATATATAAAAGAAAGACTAAAATGTGTGTTAGTTGGTCGCCGGTGTTTGAATAGATGCGTCGGTCAATTTGTTCAAGCTTTCACACAAGTTGCGTATACTCACGCGGTGGTTACATAGTTTTGGTTGCGATCGACGGCAGGGTCTAGATATATAGGCGAAAAATGGACCCGGGTACCCCTAGAATGTGTGGGTAATATGGATATCAAACGAAAGCCGTTGCTGAGAGCTCTAAAGTAATTTTCATTGTGATATTCGATTTAGTCGCATCAACCTGGCAAAACTGATAGATATGCATGCGAAGCCGAAATAAGGACATGAATTAATAATACCCACATACCTATTTAAATACGTCCTATGCGATTTGCCTGAAATTTGGTATATAAATTTGCCTATATTAGTATTTACGACCTTTTTTTCCGGGAAGTAGACCGGAAACGGACTGGGACTGAGACTCGGAGGGGACTGGGTCTGGGTCTGGGACTAGAACAAATACATACCACCCTCTGGGACAGGCAATAAGGAAGGAAGAAGAATGAGAAGAACTTGGAAGAAGATAGAGAGGAGAAGGAGACTAAGAAAGAGATAGAAAGAGACGAAGATGGAGATAGCTGAAGCGAAAAAGACGGAGGGTGGAGTGAATAAAAGGATTATGAAAAAGAAACGAAGAGGAGGGTAGAGTTAGACGGAAAAAGCTTATTCAAATGTATGCATATAGGCCAAATGTAGGGCAGAACAACGCCTGCCGGGTCTGCGTGGTATTACATATATAAAGGTGAACTTTATACTACCACCCCCTAAAGAGTGTGTCCTTCGTCGCCACTAGAGAACCAGCGCAACAAAAAAATTAGTACCCATTTGGAAACCGTGAGTATTTAATGAAATTATAATACACCTCATCACGGCGAAATATATATAAACGAAAAAATTAAAGGTAATTTAATTCTCGAAGATGGTGTTTCCGCGCCAAAAATTCTCATTTCCCGCCAAAATTTATATCCTATTTCATAATGTATAAATATACATATACACGAAAATGCACTAACCTCATACTATCAAATCTCAGTACGTTATATATCTGTGGTCACAAGCATAACCGCCTAAGTCGACTTAAGAATGAATGGAGTTATATATACTACGATATTCCCCTGATAAACTTTATATTTATGTGAAAGTCCTGACTCTTTAACTTCCGTTTTTTAAGCAAATGTGAAAAAAGACATATAAGCTTAACTCTTAATCACTCCTTGTTACATTTACAATAGGATCTAAAATAAACTTAATAAAATTCACCCAGCACAGTATTGTTTTACTAAAATGCCTTACAAAGGCTTAAGCTGTTTTTGCACATTATATTTTTTATTAGTTTGCCTTAAACAAGAGAGTTTACATAACCTCCCACAAATTGTCATCCTCCCAGCAGCTCCTTGCAGCAGGACTGCTCCATACTCTCTTACTCCGGGAAGGCATCGAATCCAATCGGGGTCCGTCTCCTGACCCCGGTCCTGAGAAATGGTTTTGCTGCATCTGCCGTAAAAGAATCTTTTAGGTCGGTCATACTCTGTTAAGTGTGTCTCGTGCAAGGGATGGTTGCATCGGACAGGTTGTTCTGGGCTTGATCCCAAAACCCGACGTCCACGTAACTTTTATAAATATTTTGTGGCTCCTTGCTGTTCACGCCTAAGGGCGTCCCGTAGTCTACGCCTAAGCGGCCCCCACTACCTTCCAGCAGCCCCGCTGCTCAGCAAGCTACAACAAGTACCCGCTGCTGCTCGCGCCCCACGGCGCTAACAACCCAAACAGCTGATACCACTCATAACTACTACCTTCGTAGTAGAGTTGGTAGTAATGCTGAGCATCAGCCCCTGCCCCCGTCTCCCACCCCCCCTCTTTTCCGGCAGCAATCGTGCAGGTCAGGGATACAGACTCTTAGTCCCTACCTCCGTTTGCACCGTCTTCAGCACAGAATATATAGGCTTGCGACATCCCCCCAATGCAGCTCCTGCCTTGGGTGGTGCCACTTTCCTAGATGTTCTGGTCTGCCCGCGCCGTGTTGCCAGGTCGCAAACCCAAATATCCGGGTACCACAATGCTTGCCCCAGGACGCCCAGTCCCAGGGCCACAACAGCAATTGCGTCCTGGCCTTCCACAACCCAGGCGTAGTCATCCGTCACTTACCCCCAGAGTGGCGGCGTCTCGCCTTATGCACTTCAGAATTCTGCAGTTAAACTGTAATGGACTAACTGGGAAGATTACGAAGATAGTCGATTTCATGAAGCGGCACAACATCCGCATTGCTGCGATTCAGAGACTAAACTCACAGCAAGATCTGCATTGCAGACCTGCTCTGGGTATAATGTCCTCAGGAAAGACCGCGAGAGGGAAATGGAGGCGGCCTCGCGTTTATCATACACCACTCTGTGCAATATTATATATTTGATCCTGGCATCGACCGCAGGGACAATGTCTTATAACTTCAAGGCCTATCTGTCCGGTCAGGCGATGCAAACCTAGAAATCATCACCATCTACATCCCTCCTGCCACCTGTTGCCCCGTGGATACCGCCCTAATATCAGGGCCTTACTCACTGGCAACAATCGCATTATCTTAGGCGATTTCAATGCCATTTATGATCTATGGCATTCAAACTTGCGGGCGGACAGTAGGGGTGAGATGTTGGTGGATCAAATAGAAGAAACGACGTTCTGCACAATAAACGGAGACGCCCCCACACGTATGGTAGGAAGCTGTCACAGCTCGCCAGATATCTCAATCGTGAGCGCAGAACTCGTAAACTGCGTCAACTGGCAGCTGATGGTAACATTGGCATCCGACCACCTGTCCATACTTATTTCGCTCGAGCGTACCGCCGACTTCATCGTCACCGAAAAACGCACTTTCATAAACTTCAAAAAAGGAAAGTGGGAAGAATATAAACTTTTACAGACAACCGCTTTGCTGCCCTCCCTACCCCGACTGATGCCCGCCAAGGGAGCGTGCCTTCCGTAAGGTCATTGAATCCGCCTCGGCACGTTTCATTACCGCGGGGAGAATTCCCAAAATCCGGCCCACTTCCCGGCGGAGGCCGCAAACTTAGCGAGAGAACGTGACCTTATAAGACAGCTTGATCCAGGCGACCCCCAAATAAGGGATATAAACCAACGCATCAGATTGCTTGTGGGCGAAATGGGAGGAGCACCTAAGAGGTTGTAACCTCTCTACCGGTGTGGGTAAACTTTGGTCCACCGTAAAGTCCCTATCGAATCCGACTAAGCACAAAGACAAAGTTTCCATCGCCTTTGGCGACAAATTGCTGTCGGATGCGAAAAAATGCGCATGCGCTTTCTGCCGACAATATATAATGCATCCTACGGTCCACAAAGATAGACGGAGAGCCAATAGACACGCACATAAACACAAATTCAGCGCGTCACCAATCACCATCACCGCTAAAGAGGTTGAGGACGCCATTAGTCGCGCTAAACCATCCAAAGCAGTGGGCCCAGACGGCATAGCCATGCCGATGCTTAAAAGCCTAGGGAAAGAGGGTTTCAAATATTTAGCGCATGTCTTCAACCTGTCTCTTTCCACCTTTGTCATACCCGAGAAATGGAAAATGGCCAAGGTGGTCCCGCTACTAAAGCCTGGGAAACCAGGTAACATAGGAGAGTCGTATCGTCCGATATCTCTCCTATCGCCAGTGGCAAAAACGCTCCTGCTCCCTTATTTCCAAGCAAATTTGCAGCTAGCCCCTCATCAGCATGGCTTCAAAAAACTCCATAGCACTACCACCGCGCTAAATGCCATTAGCACCCAGATAAATTGCGGTTTAAATCAATACCCCCGCCATAGAACAGTACTCGTAGCGCTAGACCTACCAAAAGCTTTTGATACGATCAACCATGGCTCGTTACTGCAAGACCTGGAAGGGCATACCCTTCCCCAATTCTTAAAAGGTGGACCGCAAATTATCTGGGTGGTCGGCAGGCATCGGTGCAATTTAGAAACGAACCATCAAAACCAAGGAGAATTAAACAAGGGTGCCACAGGGTGGTGTCCTATCCCCACTTTTGTTTAATTTCTACATATCTAAGCTACCTTAACCACCGGAAGGAGTCACAATCATTTCCTACGCCGATGACTGCACAATAATGGCCACAGGCCCAGGCCCAAAGATCGATGCGCTATGCAATAAAATAAACGGCTACCTCCCTGATCTCTCCAGTTTTTTCGCCTCGCGAAACCTGGCATTATCACCGACTAAATCTTCCGCGACCTTATTTACGACATGGACATCCCAAATGTCGACCATTTTGAACATCCACGTCGATGGCACTACGCTACCGACTGTCATACACCCCAAAATCTTGGGTGTGACGTTTGATCAGGATCTACATTTTGGTGAGCATGTAGCCGCAATTGTTCCGAGAATTCAGAGCCGTAACAAAATCCTCAAATCCCTCGCTGGCAGGACCTGGGGAAAAGATAAAGAAACGCTCATGACTACATACAAAGCAACTAGCCAGCCGATTACGTGCTACGCGTCACCCATATGGTCGCCAAGCCTAAAAATTACCCACTGGAAGAAACTACAGGCCTGCCAAAATACTGCTCTCAGAATTGCCACGGGCTGTCTTCTTATGTCCCCAGAACACCATCTGCATAATGAGGCGAGAATACTCCCCATCAGGGAGAGAAATGAGATGCTGACCAAACAGATCTTGTTGAATACCCAGAAACCTGGAATCCCAACAGACATCTGATTGATGAACCAGCACCGCATAGGGGCTTAAGGAGTCATCTCCGTAAGCATTTTGAGGAAATACGGCACCTGAGAACCCAGCCGTATGAAGCGAAAAAAACACAAGCAGGTCCTTGGTGAACTCCATAAACAGGCGTCGGACCTTTATGCCGGGAATTTCCCGGTGAATCCAGTACTTAAAGAAAAGTATCATAAACTAGCGGAAGAGGAACGCATACTCCCCAGGGAAATGCATGTCACTCTTGCTCAACTTCGTTCTGGAAGCTGTAACAGGTTAAACTCTTACCTATCCAGAATCAACCCCGACATACAAAATGTATGCCCCGCCTGCAATGTGTCCCCACATGACACCAACCATCTCTTTAATTGTAATGTGGAACCAACGCCTCTAACACCCCTTTCCTTATGGTCCACCCCTGTTGAAACGGCAAGTTTCCTTGGACTCCCGTTAGAGGATATTGATGACAATTTGTGATCGGTCGCGGCTATTAGGTGGGGCGAGCATTGCTACAACAACAACAACAACAACAGAAGATAGACCATTATTCATTATTGAGAAAATAAAATTGCGTGCACTATCACTACAAAAGCCGTTAACGCGTGTTTGTTGGTGCATTTTAAAGAGAGCTATGTCAACGTAAGCGAAAAATTTGAATGAAATATTCTCTTTGTTTGAGTACTAAGTGCAACTAGGTTATTATAACTAAAGTACCGTTTAAAAATTATTTTACTTAAGCAATTTCGTGTATTAATGAAGAGGTTATAAGAGCCCTGGAAAGGAGAAAAGTGATTGTGCGATTTAAATTTAATACCTTCTTAATTTAAATAAATAATATAATAAATTAATTACTGAACATATATAAAATGGATGAAATCGGTAATGAAAGAAACGTTACAGGTAAGAAATAGAAAACAAAATACATTGCCTTTATTTATTTATTTTATTTAGGTTTTAATGAACGCAGCCACATGTCTTATTTAGAAAACAGCGATTTAACAATAAATGTTTCCGATACTCGCCAACGAGATGAAAATGAGGAGGAAAAATTATCTCGTAATGAAGGTACGTATTTCGACAGTGACAACTCTGTCCAGGATCCCGACTACGAAGCTTCAATTTCTGATGAGGATATAAATAGCCATAATATACAAAATGATGAACTGCTCAACGAAGCACCAACTACGTCTAAAAGAGCTTACTAACGGAAAATCTCATATGCAAGAAGAAACCAGGGAAAAACGTATGTAAACGTTAAGGGTAATGTTGTACCAGAAAGAAAATTAAGACCTTTTGTGATTTATTGCCCCATGAAGTGTAAGACGAAGGTACCGCTTAAGCTTCAAAGAAGTATCTTCAAGAAATATTGGACTTTGGGCACGTACGATCAGAGAATTTTGTTCATTAGTTCTTTAATTGACATCAACAACAAAAAAACACAAAATATGCAAAAGCACCCTGAAAAACCTCGTGAGCGAAAATTTCAAGCTGCTTATTATGTGGGGTATGAAGGCCAAAGAGTCCAAGTATGCCAAAAGTGCTTTCGACAATGCTTTGATGAAAGTGCCAGTTTTGTCAAAACTGTTTTGAAGAAAAAATTATTTTATCCTGATAGTGATTTTTTTGATAAGCGTGGGTCAGGTGGAGGAAAAAATAAACTCACGCATGAAAAAATTCAACTTGTAAAAGACCACATAAACAGCTTTCCAAAATAGGAAAGTCACTACACCAGGAGAGACACAAGTATAGAATATTTGCACGCCGATGTATCCCTGAACCAAATGTATAATTTATTTTGCGATAAGTACAAGCACGACGCAATTAGCATCTCGGCATACAGTAGTATTTTAAAGAGTAAGTTGCTTCTTTATCGTCTTTTATAATTATTTAATTTAGAAATACTTTACAGCCATTACAGCCATGAATATAAAATTTAAGAAGTCAAAACTTGATACTTGTTCTTCATGTGAGAAATTGAGAGCTAAAATTGGTATTGCAAAACAAGAAGGCGATAGAATTCTTTCGTTTGCGCAATGTTCATATTGGCTATGGAAATTAACTCGGCTTTAGAAACTATTGATCATAAATTCTTAGAACCGGGGCACACTCATATGGAATGCGATGTCGATCACTCTGTGATAGAAAGAAAAAAGAAAAGAACTGAGGCACAAATACACCATCCATATGACTGGTACGATTTTGTGAGAAGTGCACGTTCCAGGAGTGCATTCAACGTAATTGAAATGAATTTAGAAGATTTCTTTGATTATCGTCTTTTGCTAAAAACAAAGTTAATGTGGAGAAGTACAAATCAAAATGGGGAAAAATTCGTTTGGAAAGATATTAGATGGCTTAGATTTAAAGAGGCCAATTTTGCAAAAATTCTTTATAAAACTACTTTAGATGAAGATGCTCCTTTTAAATTATTAAACTATTGAAACGTGGAGTAAAATCAATAGTTAAAGCCGACCGTCCTTTATTAACAGACGATGCTAAGATCAGTTTCGAAAAAGAAAAAAGATCTGCTCGATTTACTGCCTGTATAAGTTGA
>JARSSU010030241.1:0-25650 GCA_029619165.1 Eurosta solidaginis | reverse complement strand
TGCGAAGATGAGCGTTTCAAAGATCTGCAAAGTTTGTTCAGAGTGAACAAATATTTTCGAGGACTGGAAATCATTCATTCCAATGAATGAAATGGTTTCGCTTCCCAAGGCAGTCGGTTCTATGTACCGGAGCGACTCGGGATTTTTCCCGACCAAGGACTGTCATTTCAGTGTAACCCCATTTAATTTGTTTCGTCCCTCCCACAAATTGTCATCCTCCCAGCAGCTCCTGGCAGCAGGACTGCTCCATATTCTCTTGCTCCGGGAAGGTATCGAATCCAATCCGGGTCCGTCTCCTGACCCCGGTCCTGAGAAATGGTTTTGCTGCATCTGCCGGAAAAGAATCTTTTTAGGACGGTCATACTCTGTTCAGTGTGTCTCGTGTAAAGGATGGTTGCATCGGACAGGTTGTTCTGGGCTTGATCCCAAAACCCGACGTCCACGTAACTTTTATAAATCTTTTGTGGCTCCTTGCTGTTCACGCCCAGGGCGCCCCGTAGTCTTCGTCTAAGCGCCCCCCCATTACCTTCCAGCAGCCCCGCTGCTCAGCAAGCCACAACAAGTACCCGCTGCTGCTCGCGCCCCACGGCGCCAACAACTCAAACAGCTGCTACCACTCATAACTACAATCTTCGTAGTAGAGTCGGAAGCAATGCTGAGCAACAGCCCCTGCCCCCGTCTTCTCCCCCCTCTTTTCCGGCAGCAATCGTGTAGGTCAGTGAAACAGACTCTTAGTCCCTACCTCCGTTTGCACCGTTTGCCAGCACAGAAAATATATGTTTGCGACATCCGCCCAATGCAGTTTCTGCCTTGGGTGGTGCCACTTTCCTAGATGTTCTGGTCTCCGCGACGGCAACCCCCTCGACGGGTTTCATCGCGCCATGTTGCCAGGTCGCAAACCCAAATCATCCGGGTACCCCAATGCTTGCCCAAGGACGCCCAGTCCCAAGGCCACAACAGCAATTGCGTCCTGGCCTTCCTCAACCCAGGCGTAGTCACCCGTCACTTACCCCCAGAGTGCCAACGTCTCCCCTCATGCACTTCAGAATTCTGCAGTTAAACTATAATGGACTAACTGGGAAGATTACGGAGATAGTCAATTTCATGAAGCGGCACAACATCCGCATTGCTGCGATTCAAGAGACTAAACTCACAGCACGATCTGCATTGCAGACCTGCTCTGGGTATAATGTCCACAGAAAAGATCGCGAGAGCAGAAATGGAGGCGGCCTCGCGTTTATAATACACCACTCTGTGCAATATCACATATTTGATCCTGGCATCGACCGCAGGGACAACGTCTTAGAACGTCAAGGCCTATCTGTCCGGTCAGGCGATGCAAACCTAGAAATCATCAACATCTACATCCCCCCTGCCACCTGTTTCCCCAGTGGATACCGCCCTAATATCAGAGCCTTACTCACTGGAAACAATCGCATTATTTTAGGCGACTTCAATGCCCATCATGATCTATGGCATTCAAATTTGCGGGCGGACAGTAGGGGCGAGATGTTGGCGGATCAAATAGAAGAAACGACGTTCTGCACAATAAACGGAGACGCCCCCACACGTATGGTAGGAAGCTGTCACAGTTCGCCAGATATCTCAATCGTGAGCGCAGAACTCGTAAACTGCGTCAACTGGCAGCCGATGGTATCATTGGCATCCGACCACCTGCCTATACTTGTTTCGCTCGAGCGTACCGCCGACTTCATCGTCACCGAAAAACGCACTTTCATAAACTTTAAAAAAGGAAAGTGGGAAGAATATAAATCCTTTACAGACAACCTCTTTGCTGCCCTCCCTATCCCGACTGATGCCCGCCAAGGGGAGCGTGCCTTCCGCAAGGTCATTGAATCCGCCTCGGCACGTTTCATTCCCGCCGGGAGAATTCCCGAAATCCGGCCCCACTTCCCGGCGGAGGCCGCAAACTTAGCGAGAGAACGTGACCTTATAAGGCAGCTTGATCCAGGCGACCCCCAAATAAGGGATATAAACCAACGCATCAGATTGCTTGTGGATGAACACAAGCGGGCGAAATGGGAGGAGCACCTAAGAGGTTGTAACCCCTCTACCGGTGTGGGTAAACTTTGGTCCACCGTAAAGTCCCTATCGAATCCGACTAAGCACAAAGACAAATTTTCCATCGCCTTTGGCGACAAAGTGCTGTCGGATGCGAAAAAATGCGCGAGCGCTTTCTGCCGACAATATATAATGCATTCTACGGTCGACAAAGATAGACGGAGGGCCAACAGACACGCACATAAACACAAATTCAGCGCGTCACCAATCACCATCACCGCTAAAGAGGTTGAGGACGCCATTGGTCGCGCTAAACCATCCAAAGCAGTGGGCCCAGACGGCATAGCCATGCCGATGCTTAAAAGCCTAGGGAAAGAGGGTTTCAAATATTTAGCGCAGGTCTTCAACCTGTCTCTTTCCACCTTTGTCATACCCGAGAAATGGAAAATGGCCAAGGTGGTCCCGCTACTAAAGCCTGGTAAACCAGCTAACATAGGAGAGTCGTATCGTCCGATATCTCTCCTATCGCCAGTAGCAAAGACGCTCGAAGCCATTTTGCTCCCTTATTTCCAAGCAAATTTGCAACTAGCCTCCCATCAGCATGGCTTCAGAAAACTCCATAGCACTACCTCCGCGCTAAATGCCATTGGCACCCAGATAAATTGCGGTTTAAATCAAAACCCCCACCATAGAACAGTACTCGTAGCGCTAGACCTATCAAAAGCTTTTGATACGGTCAACCATGGCTCGTTACTGCAAGACCTGGAAGGGTCTACCCTTCCCCCATGTCTTAAAAGGTGGACCGCAAATTATCTGGGTGGTCGGCAGGCATCGGTGCTATTTAGAAACGAAACATCAAAGCCAAGGAGAATTAAACAAGGGGTGCCACAGGGTGGTGTCCTATCCCCACTTTTGTTTAATTTCTACATATCTAAGCTACCTTCACCACCGGAAGGAGTCACAATCGTTTCCTACGCCGATGACTGCACAGTAATGGCCACAGGCCCAGGCCCACAGATCGATGAGCTATGCAATAAAATAAACGGCTACCTCCCTGATCTCTCCAGTTTTTTCGCCTCGCGAAACCTGGCATTATCACCGACTAAATCTTCCGCGACCTTATTTACAACATGGACGTCCCAAATGTCGACCATTTTGAACATCCACGTCGATGGCTCTACGCTACCGACTGTCCTACACCCCAAAATCTTGGGTGTGACGTTTGATCAGGATCTACATTTTGGTGAGCACGCAGCCGCAATTGTTCCGAGAATTCAGAGCCGTAACAAAATCCTCAAATCCCTTGCTGGCAGTACCTGGGGAAAAGATAAAGAAACGCTCATGACTACATACAAAGCAATTAGCCAGCCGATTACGTGCTACGCGTCACCCATATGGTCGCCAAGCCTAAAAATTACCCACTGGAAGAAGCTACAGGCCTGCCAAAATACTGCTCTCAGAATTGCCACGGGCTGTCTTCTTATGTCCCCAGAACACCATCTACATAATGAGGCGAGAATACTCCCCATCAGGGAAAGAAACGAGATGCTGACCAAACAGTTCCTGTTGAATACCCAGAAACCTGGGCATCCCAAAAGACATCTGATTGACGAGCCAGCACCGCCTAGGGGCTTAAGGAGTCATCTCCGTAAGCATTTTGAGGAAATACGGCATCTGAAAACACAGCCGTATGAAGCGAAAAAACACAAGCAGGTCCTTGGTGAACTCCACAAACAGGCGTCGGACCTTTATGCCGGGAATTGCCCGGTGAACCCAGTACTCAAAGTAAAGTATCCAAAGACTTGCGGAAGAGGAACGCATACTCCCCAGGGAAACGCGTGTCACTCTGGCTCAACTTCGTTCTGGATACTGTAACAGGTTAAACTCTTACCTATCCAGAATCAACCCCGACATAAAAAATGTATGCCCCGCTTGCAATGTGTCCCCACATGACACCAACCATCTCTTTAATTGTAATGTGGAACCAACGCCTCTAACACCCCTTTCCCTATGGTCCACCCCTGTTGAAACAGCAAGTTTCTTTTGACTCCCGTTAGAGGATATTGATGACAGTTTGTGATCGGTCGCGTCTGTTGGGTGGGGCGAAGCACTGCTATAACAACAACAACAACAATGAAATTGTTTCAAATTGAGTGCTTTGCAGCCTCCACTTTAAGTTTCAAATAACACTGATCTATTTTAAGAAAGCTTTAGAATTTGTTGGGATATATAAAAATTACATATCTGAATCATTTTAGTTTTCGGTTTACTTTCAGAGACGAACTAGAAAAATCGTCGAGAATTAGAGAAGGTCTCCATTTATTAATAATAAAAAATCATTTTATGTCTTGCAGATTTCAAAATTAAATTGATAAAAACCTATTCAATCCAATTTGACGCGTCCAACGCTTTTAATTTAATTGTCTGATCAATTCCCTAGATTGATGAGGAGTGTGATGACTAGTACCTAGGACCTACCTAATTATTTTCTAGCTTTTAGTATTATTATTACTTAATGTACGTATTGTTTTCAATAACTTAAACACTTTTTTTTAATAATTTTATTTTCAAGTTTTTAGTCTTTATTTAATTGCCTTTTATTTCTCATTCTATTTAGATCAATTAGAGACCCATTATTACAAGGACTCTTTCCTGACAATTTGTTACAATAGAAGTCCTCAATACATAACTATTCCGAAGGCTTTACTCGACTCAGTGCCACGTATGCTTGCTCCTCCTCGAAATACAAAGTATTTTGATGTCACTTCTACCGGACTGTATGTAAATATTTTCCAAATATGAGCCATATCGGACAACAAATACGATTTTTTTTGAATATCTCGATCCTACGCCAGCTGGCGGCGATATTTCATTGGTCGCTTTCTATTCATGTATGTATTATGTGTTTCAAATATGAGCCATGTTTTTTGAAATATTTCGCTCCATGCGCCACCTATCGGAGTTTTTTTCTTATTATTGCATTATCATAGGGGTATGAACTATATCCAAGTTTCAAGATTATAGCTTATCGGCTGAACGGAATCGTTACAATCACGAACGATGTCGTTGGCACCTGGAACGCTTCAGCAAGATATCAACGCAGAATCACAATCCTAAAGAAGAGGACGTGAACGAACTTATTCGCGCCAGCCAGTGACTAAGGCTAGTCAATAGCTAACTTTTAAGCGAAGAGGAAGTATGGCAAGCCATCGATCTACACCAACAGCACGCTCCTTCTGTAAGTGCTATCCTTGCCTTGGTTGTTGAAACCAGATTTAATCACTTCATCGCACGAGCGAACATCCGAGGTGGTCATAGAATAGATCTACGATACAAGTCAATTCCGACAAACAATTTCATACATATGGTATTAGAGAGCATGCCTGCAGTATATCTCAGCTATGGTCTGCGATCAAAAATCCTTCGATTTGTCACCGAGAAACTGGTTGTCTGGCACGCCTTATCAAGGCGGAAACACAAGTTTGTGTTAAGGAGGACACAATATTCTTGACAATTTCATCGGTGCCATAGGGTCAGGTAAAGATAATGTCAGATAAGATACTGTCTTCACCCTAAACCATGGTGTTATGGGGACGATTTGCAGCCAGGGATAACTTCGGCTGTATTCGAACGGAGCCTTCCCGATACCGGGCCATCTCGGCAAATATTGATGGCCTTACGATGCGATGCGTCGGACTCGGGGAGCGAGAGTAGTGCTGATTTAATGAACTCCGTATTGGAAAAGCATACAAATAAAACGGAGTAGTGTGGATAAGGGTACGGAGCATGGAAGTAAACAGCTCTCCCGCAGTACCGTGCTGTACTCAGAATTGTCCAACGCCTGGGAGCAGTGGTCGACCCAACAGAAGGGAGATCGAGCGCTTGGAATGGGCTCATGAGGTGGTAGAAGAAGGTCGAAGGCAGTTCAAAAGTTTTGTTGCGAGAAAACCTCGGTTCTGCAACCGGTACGAGGAGGAAGAAGCGTCGAACGCAGAACGAAGGGGCAACGCTCGGCAGAAGGCGACAAGCCTGCTTTCAAGAGGCAGAAAGGACCCAGTCCCAGAGCAGCGAGGCAGGGCAGTCGCATAGACAAGAAAAATAGGGCCAAAGCTGTAAGACAGATGGGCCGCCATTGCGTGGTAGCCACTACCTCGGAAAGCTACGAGTCAGAGGGAAGTTCCAACTACGGAAGTAGGAGATAAGCCAAAGGGAGATAACGCTAAGACTCCGGCTTTCTCGGATGTGCTAAAGTTGGTTAACTCTAATGCTCCGGCTTTCCCGGAGGTGTCAAAGGGAGATAACACTAAGACTACGGCTTTTCCCGAGAGGGAGCCTATTAGCTTAATACTTAAGACAATGCGGGAGCATTCCCCTCAAAAATTTGATTCGGGGGGTGGTATAATGGTGCGAAGATGATAGCGTGCGACAATATCGCGAGCTTGCTGTGGTTGGAGGAAGTGGTTCCAAACCTCCAAAGGCAAGGCACGAACGCCAGGTTTGAGATGGTGGATAAAGCGCAAATCCCCACGGTACCAAAAGTTAAGGTACGGATACCATGCGTGATGAAGTCGGAGGATACACTGCGACGTCTGCAGAATCAGAATCCGAACATACCGACACAGGATTGGAAGGTACTACTTTATCTCGGCCTACGGAGAAGGTCAGTTCTACATCTTCCAAATAAACAAGCAGGCGGAGGATATATTGTACACGCAGCGTGGCAAAAATGCCCTTTGGTACAGGAAAAATTTACATGCGACTCAGGAAAAGAAGTCCCGAGGATAAAACTCCTAACACGCTAGAAGTGGGCGACGTCGAAAAGGACCTCAAAAGCCTAAGAGAAAAAGGACAGGTGGAGGTAGTCCGACGTCACCACGAAGGTGTTAAAAGAGGACCAGCAGCCAAATGGTGCTGCGAGGCGCACAGAGGAACAGCCCGGCACAGCAGTTAATAGAGGCTAAAGGGGGCCTCGAATACTTTCAAAACCAAAAAGGCAACACGACGCAGGTGCCGGAGGGGGACAAACAGCCCAATGGTGCTGCGAGTCTATACAGATAAACCTCCAACAGAGTAAAGTGGCGTCGAGCGAACAACTCCTAACCTTGAGGAGGTTTCGTTTGACGTGGCTGATAGAGCGTGTCTATCGGGAGGAAAGGTTTCTGGATTATCGCGCAGATTTGGTGTTTACGCCGCGCAAACAGAAGGACGGGTGCGAGCTGTAGTCATCGCTTCCCAAGGCCGTCGGTTCTATGTACCGGAGCGACTCGGGATTTTCCCCGACCAAGGACTGCCATTTCAGTGTAACCCCATTTAATTTGCTGCGTCCTCCCACAAATTGTCATCCTCCCAGCAGCTCCTTGCAGCGGGACTGCATCTCTTGCTCCGGGAAGGTATCGAACCCAATCCGAGTCCGTCTCCTGACCCGTCCTGAGAAATGGTTTTGCTGCATCTGCCGAAAAGAATCTTTTAGGACGGTCATACTCTTGTCAGTGTGTCTCGTGTAGAGGGATGGTTTGCATCGGACGGTTGTTCTGGGCTAGATCCCAAAAACCAGACGGCCACGTAACTTCTATAAATCTTTTGTGGCTCCTTGCTAGTTAGCGCCCTAGGACGTCCCGTAGTATGCGCCTTAGCGCTCCCACTACCTGCCAGCAGCCCCGCTGCTCAGCAAGCCATAACAAGTATCCGCGCATCGTCATACCTACAATCTCCGTAGTAGAGTCGGGAACAATGCCGAGCATCAGCCCCTGCCCCGTATTCTCCCCCCTCTTTTCCGGCAGCAATTGTGTAGGTCAGGGAAAACAGAACTCTTAGTCCCTACCTCCCTTTGCACCGTTTGCCCAGCACAGAATATATACTGTTTGCGACATACGCCCAATGCAGCTCCTGCCATGGACGGTGCCACTTCCCTAGATGTTCTGGTCTCTCGCGACGGCAACCCCCTCGACGGATTTCATTGCGCCATGTTTGCCAGGCCGCATACCCAAATACACCGGGTACCTCAATGCTTACCCAAGGACGTCTAGTCCCAGGGCCACAACAGCAGTTGCGTTCTAGCCTTCCCCAACCCAGGCGTAGTCACCCGTCACTTACTCCCAGAGTGACGTGTCTCCCCCTATGCACTTCAGAATTCTGCAGTTAAACTGTAATGGATTAACTGGGAAGATCGCGGAGATAGTCGACTTCATGAAGCGGCACAACCATCCGCATTGCTGCGATTCAAGAGACTAAACTCACAGCAAGATCTGCATTGCAGGCCTGTTCTGGGTATAATGTCCACAGAAAAGATCGCGAGAGCGGAAATGGAGGCGGCCCTCGCAGTTTATCATACACCACACTGTGCTAATATCATATATTTGATCCCTACATCGACCGCAGGGACAGATGTCTTAGAACGTCAAGGATATCTCTCCGGTCGGACGATGCAAATTTAGAAATCATCAACATCTACATCGCTCCTGTCACCTGTTGCCCCAGTGGATACCGCCCTGATATCAGCGGCGCGTACTCACTGGAAACAATCAAATTATCTTAGGCGATTTCAATGCCCATCACGATCTATGGCATTCAAACTTGCAGGTGGACAGTAGGGGTGAGATGTTAGCGGATCAAATAGAAGAAACGACGTTCTGCACTATAAACGGAGACGCCCCCACACGTATGGTAGGAAGATGTCACAGTTGGCCGGATATTTCAATCGTGAGCGCAGAACTCGTAAACTGCGTCAACTGGCAGCCGATGGTAACATTGGTTCCGATCACCTGCCTATACTTATTTCGCTCGAGCGTCCCGCGCGACTTCATCGTCGCAGAAAACGCACTTTCATTAACTTAAAAAGGAAAGTGGGACGAATACAAATCCTTTACAGACAACCACTTTGCTGCACTTTGCTGCTGTGAACCACTGTCAGGTGTGTAAAATGACTAAGTACCCTACCAATATTTTACGTCCACCAATGGGAAAAATTAAACCCGTGGAACGGATTTTTCAGCGCCTATATGTTGATATAGTCCGTCCCTTTCCCAGATCGAAAAATGGGTTTATAGGTATTCTAGTTGTTTTTGAAAGAGCAAGTCTTTGATGTGTTTGGTGTACCGGAATTTGTGGTAAGCGACAATCGTAGTCAGTTCGGTCAAAGGAGTTCGATGCATTTTTGACAAAGTGTGGGGTCAAGCATACGCTGACCGCGGTGTATTCGCCTCAGAGCACGCTTCAGAGCGCTTGAATCGCTCCATAAATGCGGCTTTGAGGGCGTACCATACAAAGCGATCAGCTAGCAGCATAAATGCGGCACTTCGGAACTCCTTCCATGAATCGATAGGTTATAGTCCTTATTTTGTTTTATTCGGTCAGCATATGGTGATACACGGCGATACTTATGAGCTTTTGAAAAATATTGAAATGACCACTGAGAGTATAGCAGAAACAGGTCAAACACGTACCGACAAACTTTGAATATTCGATATATTGTTAGGCAAAATCTGAAAAGAGCACATGATCGCAATGAACATCATTATAACCTATGGTCACGGGAAATAATATACGAACCAGGGCAAGAGATTATACGTAGGAACTTTGCACAAAGCAATATGGCGAAACAATTTAATTCAAAGATTTCGAAAACATTTCTCAGGGCTAGGATTCGAGAAAAACTGGGTTCGTCATATTATGTTTTGGAAGACTTAGACGGGAAGATCTTAGGTACATATCATGCGAAGGATATGCAGTCATGCTAATTTACCGTCTTTTTCAGCTCCCGTTCAAAATATATGCTAGTAGTATGTATATACCGGTTCTGGATCACATTTTGTATGGAAAGCTCGGAGCACGTCTCACCCTAAAAACTCAATACTTTTGGACCAGTCTGCCTCAGTCTGGTCTTAGGAATGGGCCCAGTTCATTATTTCCAGACCAGTCTGGGAGAGTCTGACCGAAGGAATGAAACCAGGTCTATATTTATCTTGAGCTGAAATTTTTACCACCTCTCAAGATTATTCAACAATTCCGCTAGGTGGCGCATACCTTTTTTCGGTTTGTGTTATGGCTGATCTTCTGGTTTATGTTCTGGCTAACTCCCGCTAGGTGGCGCATAAGAAAAAACTTAGTGGTGTATAAGAAAAAGCTAAGAGCTTTTTACCTTTAGCAGAGCTTTGCCGTAAACATGACATCATATAAATTATATATATATATATATCAACAAACCGGCAAAATACATACCGATACAGACACACCCATCCATATACATACATTTAGATAAGGGCTACTTGTCTCAATGTATATAAGTTGGACATCTTTTGAGTAAAAAAATGAGGATCGTTAAATGGGGGTGTTTAGACCGAGCGGTCCAAAACCTCATACTTTTGAGGTAGCCCTAGTATTTCTTTTTGTTTAATAAGGTTAACAGAGGTGATCGAACAGTTTAAGCTATCTATGTTAAAACATCGTAGAGATGAATAAACCGTTCGACAACAACCGGTGCTAACATTTTTTATAAGTTTTCCGCCACTTGGGTTTTGATTGCTTACCGATCGCACGCAGCCGTCCTGTTCCAGATTGTACAAGGTAACCTGTAATTGAATATTGTTACAATATACATATTAAACAATAATTATAATTATTAAAAGCACTTTTATACTTAACATTATACCAACCTTTTTATTTATTTTCGTTCCATTGAAACTTGACCGGTCAAACTTTTGGAGTTTTGGTTCGCGTCAGACATCCGGGGCTCTACATTTTTAAAGAGCCGCAAATTTTTAAATGTTCCCTCATATTTCTAGGGCCGCAAATTTTTAAATATCCCCTCATATTTCTAATGAGTCATAGACTTCACAGGAGCCGTTCTAAAGAGTCCCATTGATTCTAATTGAGCGACTGCTCCCCAATCCCCCCACCACTCTCTTTCTTCTCGTCTACATAAAGTATCAGTTGGACACCTGTAGTACCACCCAATCCCAACCCCCAAACACCATTATTATCTAAGGTGGTTATCTTAATATTAAACTCATGACTTTCCATTATTGAACATTTTATTTGTCTTTTTATTAGGGTATAAGTTTGTATAATACCTCTGTTTAACAAGAAAAAAAACTGTACTGCTTCAAAAGAAACTGTGGTAATAATTTACAATAGGAACCACACTGACAAGAAACCTCAACCTTACAATATTGCAACATATTTTTATGTTTATATGTAAATAAAACTTCATGCTGTATTTCATTTAAATAAATTCGTTATCCGAATTTTCCGTAAGTATAAAACACAGAAACCCGATCAGGGCAGATTGAATATTTTATTTGTCTTTTTATTAGGGTATATAAGTTTGTATGTACATACTTGCACATATGATTGTTTGATTGTAAGTTTGTGTACACATGCTGATGCTGGTCCATATATATATATGCATGTGAGAATTTCATAATTCCATTTGGGCTCCTTAAAAATGAGAGCATATACATAATTTATATTTTTTTAAATACGAATATTGAACATTTTTTGTACATGCCATCACATATGTTTGTACATGGGAATTTTATTAAACTACACTGATAAGAAACCTCAACCGTACAACATTGCAACATATTTATATGTTTATATGTAAATAAAACTTCATGCTGTATTTCATTTAATTAAATTCGTTATCAGAATTTTCCGTAAGTATAAAACATAGAAACCCGATCAGGGCAGATTGAACATTTTATTTGTCTTTTTATTAGGGTATAAGTTTGTATGTACATACTTACACATACGATTGTTTGATTGTAAGTTTGTGTACACATGCTGATGCTGGTCCATATATATATATGCATGTGAGAATTTCATAATTAACTGAAGGTTATCTTAATATTTAACTTATGATTTTTTTGTTTTGTATTTCAATAAAACATGTTCTCACATTAATTACAACCATTTGGACTCGTTTGGCATTTTATTAGATTGGGTATGATGAAAGATTTGTATAATGTATAATGTATTTATTTATTACGGCTTTCCTAAGCCTAACTTAAATCTATTTTACATGTTTATAATTGTATTCTGGACTATTCAATCTAGAATAGTACATCTATGTCCTACCTTGAAGTACTATGGATGGGAGACTTCCAGATCATGCGAACAAAGCGTTGTGCTTGTGTAGTATGTAGGCATTTTACGCATGTTAGTAAACCGCGAAGGCAACATCTGCACGGCGATGCACTGAGTTAATCGAGTGATGCGCTTCAGTATGTGCTTCGGCAACCTTTTTTGTATGCGTACAAGAGCTTGGAAGTCTTGGCGCTACATAGCAGTATAGTTTCGCTGCACTTCTATCGATGCTATGGAAGTCCGCCTGTCCAGCACTAAATTGGTAGTATTCTGCAATAATTGTACAATTTTTGTTTAAATTTATTGGAATGACATGATTTAATATCATTCGGTAGTTCATTATAGGATTTAAGACCTTTATAATACAGATTACATTTGTCTGCTTCAGTTTTATAAGCCGGCAGATTAAAATCATTTTTATTACGAGTATTTACAGAGTGCATATCTTTTACATATTTTTATATTAGTCCTCAAATACGCAGGCAAAGTTCCTTCTATTATGTTTTTAATAAATTTATGGTATAATAAAAAAGTTGCTGTCTAATGCTAAGCCAATTAAGAGAGCATAGCATGTCTCTGATAGGTGTGTCATACCGTTTTTTGAGAATGAATCTCATAGCGCGGTTCTGTTGCTTTTGTAGCTTGTATATCTGACTATCTCGCAAGATGAAAAATATAGTTGGGCAATAAATAAAATGAGGTTCGATTATAGATCTGTAGACGATGATTTTATACCTTCTATTTAAATATTTGCAGGTTCGTTGTGTAAAATATAACTTTTTCGCTATTTTTCCTACCGTATAATCCACCTGCTCATTGAATTTCAGCTTATCATCTATTTTTATTCCCAAGTAGTTTATGGTGCTGACTTTTTCAATTAGTTCGTTATTTATATTTAAGTTTGTAGCTCACTGTTTTGAAAATTGCGTCTAGATATAACCATAAATTTCGTTTTATTGACATTCACTTTTAGTCTGTCTACGCATAACCAACCATATACGCTGTTAAGATCTTCTTGCAGCTTAGCATATATTTCAGTAATATTGTTCCCACTTATCATCAGCAATGTATCATCAGCAAACAATTTTATTTCACAGTGCTTAATGGAGCTAGTTATATCATTAATATATATATTGAACAATATGGGTGTCAGCACAGACCCTTGAGGTAGACCAACAGGTACCTCCCTTTTATCCGATACGGACGTTCCAATCACTGTTCTTTGGTACCTGTTAATTAGGAAGTCTTGAAACCATTTTAGTTCTATACCAGAAACGCCAATGCAAGAAAGCTTTTTCAGCATTAAGTTTTGGTCGATCGTCTCGAATGCACGCTTTAAATCCAAAAACACAGCTAATATGTGTTTTTTCCTGCTTAAGTCTTCTTTCCAGTTAGCTACAACCAAATTCAAAGCACTTTCACATGAATGTTTCTTTTGAAAACCAGATTGTTGAGGTATAATAATTACATTATCTTCTAAATATTTTACCAGCTGATTTATACCACTGTTTCCAAAATTTTTTCATCACATTGTAACGTGTTAATAGGTCTTAATCTCCTCAGCTTTGATGGTATTTTTAACTTTTTCTAATGGCACAACTATAGAAGATTTCCATAAACTAGGAACGAGACCTTTATCTAAGCTCTCATTAACAAGTTGAGAATAGAAAAAACCTGTATACGTTATGGAGTATTTAACGACTCCTTCCGACACAAGTTTCTTCCCTCCAATTTTTTTTTAAACTTACTTACTATATCAACTATCTCTGAAGTGGATACTTTCTGAAACTTAAAAACATTAGGGCCATTTTGCTCATCTATAGTACCTTCATAAAGATGAATGTAATGGGAAGTTAATAAAAGAGTTTATAGGTTTAAGAGCAAAAATGTATTCATTTAAAATTGATAACGATATAAGCGAAACTAAAAAAATTAAGGGAATTAAAAAGTGTGCAACTTCTACACTGAGTTTAAGTGATTTTAGATGATGTTTATTCGAAAAGAAATTGTACTTTGACTCAATGTATATTTTTAGATCAAAATGTCATGAATTGTATTCACAAGAAATAAATAAATTAAAAATAAGTTTTTTTAGATGATAAGAGATTTGTAAAAAATAATGGAATTAATACCTACGCTTGGGAATGTTTGTATAAGAGAAAAAATCAAAACATGCTGATAAGAAACCTTAACTGATCAATATTTAAACATATATATGTGCATGTGCATATGTATATATATTTGGTGTTCTTAGTCGCAAATAAAAGAATATGTTTTTATGCTGGTCCGGTGAGAACTGAACTAACTTGACTGACTGCTTTGCGTTTTCTTTTTACTAAGTCACGTCATGTTTTTCAACGAATGACGACGATGGAAAGCAAAAGCAATAAGTAAAGACAGAGCGCTCTCACCATCGTTTATTAAATTGTAACGGAGTGAATATTAAATGAGAAGTAAAACTAGTTCTTACAGTGGCCAAAGAAGATGAATTATAATTATAAAATAAATGTTTCGTTGTGATGCTGGAAGCACCACATATATGTATGTGAGAATTTCATAAAACCGCAAATAAATATGAGGACTAAACATTTTGTTTATCTTCTTATTAGTTTGTAAGTTTGTGTACCTGCATTTAGGCGCATACGTTCTAGCTGATCTATAAGAAAAAGCTTCGAATTATTTGTTTTGTGTTCTGATTGCAAGAAATAAAGAGCTTAGAAGTTCATCAGTGCAGGAGAGTATGGAGCTCAGATTTTAAATGGGGGGGACTCCAAATTTTTAAAGGGTCCATATTTCTAAAGTATATAAGTGTGGGCGAAATATAAAAATTCTATTTTATACCCAACTATGCTTCACCTGTCTGTGCTTAACGTATAAAAAGCCTACTATTACAAAGATATTTCTTTATTAATTTTCATAATGTTTGCGACAGTAGATGTCCAAGGCTTTAAAGCATACGATAATAGATTCATTGTAAAGGAAATAGCTGTGGTCCTCAACAATAAAGAATTCCATTGTTTCCACATAAAATCTCCATTTGAATTTTCGGATCTGAGTAAGGATAATCAACGACAAGCTAATTGGTTAATATTACACCACCATAATTTATTATGGCCCATGGAAGCGATAGTTTTAAATCTGTAAACAACTATTTGATGTCAACATTGAAGAACATATAAGTTTATGTTAAGGGGCAAGATAAAAGTGTATGGATAGCAGAGTCCCTCCAAAAGCCGGTGTTTAACATTGAAGAGTAGAGTACAGGATGTGATGGAATGAATCTCTTTAGATTATATAGTTTACACCCAGATGTTGTGCGTTGTCAATATTATTTTCATACTGATTGTAATATGAAAATCCACCAACGACAAATTTGTTGTGCTTTAAAATCAGCATATATTTTGTTCAAATACTAGCCGATAGTAATTTAAATTTATAATGAAATAAATTAAAATTAGAAATCTTAACTTTAGTGTTTTTTATTTTAAAAGGGTGAGAATAAGAAGAAGAAGAAGAAGAAAAGTATGTATATAAATACATTGTTTTCTAATATCAACCTCATTTTAAATTGACGTGAAGAAAGGGATATATCACAATGAATTTTAAATTTTATATCTCATTATTATTATTATTATTTGTTTTCAAAACTACCTACGGAGCACCATTTTGGGAAAACCTAGATAATAATGCGCTTGACATAAACCAAAACTCGAAAAGGATTCAATTTAATTTAACATTGCCGAATAGTAATGATATTTTATCAATCAATATTTCATTATTATTACTAAAACAAAGTCAGCCTCTTTTAACGAATGACGAAGAAGAAATTGAAGTGTTGTCAATGATGCCATTATTTTCACCATCCACAACAATCGCACCATCGTCTAAAGGTGATTTTTCAACGGAAGGGGAGCCTATGAGAACTTTTAATATAGATGAAGCTATAGAGGCATTTCGTAGAGAGCTCACTGAAAAGGAATCTGATATTGGAGGAATCATTGAGGCAAAACAAGCATTTTATCGACATTTTAAATTGGAATATGATAATTTTGATCTACCAATTCGTTGTACTTATAATAGTAGATACGTGGAAAAAATGTTGAGCATCAAATGCTTTGAATATCGTGAAATTGAAACTGAACGAATTCTTAGTAATGGTGGTATTGAAAAGATTCTAGCCCAGGATACCTTATTTAAAAGACCACATATAGAAATAATTGATGTGAAAAACTATAGACAAACATATAATATGATCATTTTATAATGTGACTCACACGTGTATAGTTAAAAATAAAAAAATCGATATGAAATTAGCGAACTTAATAAAAATTTTACTTATTTACCTGTTTAACTTAAGTTATGGAACAAGTTATCCCTATAATCAATTTATGAATCAAGAACAAAATATAAACAGCTTTAGAAATTTTGAAAATAGTAAACAGACTAGTTTTGAATCCTGAGCTCAACCCTCATTATTAAAAACAACATCAACAACAACAACAACGCAGAGCCCTGGGGGGGTCTTTTAGGCCAACTATCCGCGATCAAAGGAGTGAGTCACATGGTGTGAAAAAAAGTGAATAAACCATTTTAGAGGCTATTGACAATTTTTAAAGAAATACTAGTTGAAAAGGAAAAGAGAATAGGAGGCATTCTTGAAAGTCCAAGGTTTTTTATAGACATTTCAATTTAGTTTACGATAATTGTGAAATACGAATTAAATGCTCTTATTACAGCAATTATATACAGCGTACTTTAAATATCTATGCTTTGAATTTCCGGGAAGACAATACGGAGACATTACATAAACGAGAAGCATTATATGAGCACACTTCTTCGATAAAAATCCAACATAATTCATGTTGATCGTTATTATCAAACATTGCATATAAAGGTTCAGTAATCACAAGCATGTCACGTCATCGTCAGCAGCAGTAACCATATTTAATTTTCTGAAACAATTTAAACATATTTTACCTGAAGAGCAGAGGAAAAGACTTTTCGAAATTCATTCAAAATTGAGTATAGAAATAAATTAAGTAAAATAAAGAATCATTTCGGTGAGCACTATGAAAACTGTGTATGTTCGAATTCTAATAGCACAGATGGCACATACACTTGCAATTGATCACACCTAGAGCGCTTGGATGCGGAAGCTACAAAATTATGAACACTTACACAAAAATTTCATAATCTACTCGTTGTAAATATTGTAAATAAATTCTACCTGTAAATACTTACTTTTTCAAATAAACCTTTTAAATAAATAAATGAAAATAAGTTTTATTTTAAATTTTTCATTTTTTTATTTTAGTATTTTAAAGAGAGTGTATATCATCCTCCATAAATAGAATTCCACCCTTAGCTATGGGGCAAAAAACCCCCATATATATTTCGCCGAGTTCTATTAGCACAGAAAAATTTCTGCCTCTATATCTCTCAAATCCGTATCTGTAACAACCAATGTTAGGTTAGATACATTAAGGAACGCCGGTTGCAACCTCTGGTATTCTACCATCCCTTCCGTGATCTTATCAAGCAGCTCTTCACTCTGCTGGTCGTCCTCTAGAATGCAGTGCCACGGGGAGAAATCACTAGAGTGGATCATCCCTCCTAACGTGGGCATTAATCATCATTTTTAGATTTATACGTAAATCAATCTGAGTCAAAAATTTTAATAATGTAAATTAGATCTGAGCTGAGCTTTTATAGTAGAAGAATAGAACAATAAGTAATTTTGTGTCTGATAATAATGTGTAATCTACTTTTAACATGCCATCTCATATAGTAAGCAATGCGTAATCTACTTGCAACATGTCATCTCATTAAGCAATGCGTAATCTACTTGTGTGCGTCTGTGTTTCAGAAAAGGAGATAAGGGAATTACATTTGTCAAAGTGTTTGCGGTACCAGTTTTCGTCAGGCATGCTTAACCAACGAACCGATATCATTTCGTTACGATAATTAACGTTAATAAACGAAACAAAGTCATTTCGTTTCGTTTATTAACGTTAAGAAACGTCAAATTAACGAAATGATTTCGTTTCGTTTTCTGCCATATCAAAACGGAATCAAATCGTTTATGTTGATTATTAATTTCAAACTATGCTGGCAAAGCTGATTGATGGCGGAGTCATTAAAGGTGAAAGCAATAGCCAAGCTGATTGCAACTTTTCTCATGAATTTTGACAGTACGAACATTTCTCAGAGTGTTTTTGACATTACCACCAACGAATTACACAAACAAATTATATGGAGTTTGTGTGTGTATGTGCGCTCGTTGTTACCACCTTACGGCTTCACCATGGCTATAGCATTGCCAGCACAATTCAAACATAAAGTATCACGTTTTTGTTAACGTTTTTAACGTTAACGAAAGCTTTTCGTTTCGGTTAAAAACGAGATACAATTTATCTTGATAATTTCTTTATCGATAATATTTCGAAGTGTTTCAACGGAAACGGTGGAAATTTTTTGATAAACGATTAGCTTAACGTTAAGGTGCATCCCTGGTTTTCGTTATGAACATAAAACGGCCGAGACAATCTTAATTAGTAGAAGCCTGTATCCTCTAACCAATTTCATTCTATCCAATTCTCCCAATTCATTCTTTAAGTTTTCCTTTTAATACTTTCCTGGCCTTAACAAGATTTGGTAATACAGTCATATGTTTATTTGACGTGATTTTTAATGAGTGATCGAAAACAATCTGTTATCTATCAGTTGTGTATCTGATAAGAATCTGGTAAATCTGTTACCTAACAGTTGTGTATCTGATAAGAATCTCTAAATCTGTTAGCTACCAGTTGTGTATCTGATAAGAATTTGATAAATCTGTTACATACCAGTTGTGTATCTGATAAGAATCTGATAATATGTTACCTACCAGTTGTGTATCTGATAAGAATCTGGTAAATCTGTTACCTATCAGCTATGTATCTGATAAGATCTGGTAAATATGTTACCTATCAGTTGTGTGTATCTGAAAAGAATCTGTGGGCCTACTCTGTATTGCGATGCGAAAGGCAGTGCGATGCGAAAATAAATTGCGATGCGAAAGGTAATTGGAACTCTGTAGCGCTATCGCATCGCTAACAATGTCGCTTTTTTATTTTTCGCTAATTTTTGCTTGAGTATACATCACTGACCAAACTCAAAGAAAGAGAACAAAAGAAACAAGGCGATTACAATTTCGGCAAAACGATTAATTTTTGTTGAACAAATTAAAAAAAAGGATTCTGTAGCATTATGGATTAATTTAAATGAAGAAAGGATTGATTTAAATGAAGAAATCCTCCCAGTTCAGAAATTGAACTGGAAGAAGTGAACGTGATAAATACAGAAAACGTGGAAAATCATAGATGGGAAATATTGCTAGTTGTATTAGAGAGCAAATAAAAAATGACATGATTTCAAATAGAAATGCTTTATAAAGTGGTTTCGATTTAATTATTATTTATTTATGTATTTAAGTCCACTAGGATTACAAATTGTTGCTTTGTGTTTGTTTTGTTTTTTGAGTTGTCCTATATATTTTAATGAATATAAAGATATCAATTTATAAAATCATCAATTAATACTTACATATTTGAACAATGCGAATGCCTATACTTGTAGCAAGGAAAAAATGCAAAAATGAATGCTAGTTGACATTCGCTTTCGCTTTACAGAGTGCCGGCAATGCGAAAAGGCGAGAAAAATTGCGAATGGGCAAAACGTGAATGCGAAAGTCAAAATATACATGCGAATGTTAAGATACAGAGTACCGATTTTGCGATTTCGCGTATTTTTTCTTTCCCATCGCAATACAGAGTAGGCCCGCTGGTGTGGTATATTTCTTTTATAGATCTTTTATAGCTGTATAAAATTATCGAACCCCTTTCGATATCGATCTCTATTATAGGATCTGAACCCGCCAATACATTAAAACGAAATCGCTCGTTTAAAAATCATGTCAAATAATGATATGACTGTATTAGCAAATCTTGCTAAGACCATGAAAGTATTAAGAAAATCTAAAAAGATTATTTTGCTAGTTTGGAAATTTACAGCCACCGATTGAACTGATTATAATCACTGAAGAGTTGCGAGAAGCAAATATTATTAAGTAATATGAGTATACATAAATTTGGGACCTTCCTCATTTGATAATAGAAGATCGAAAACGAAAACAAATTCAAGAATAATTAACCTAGCGTGTCCTAAAGAAGACGTTAATGCCATTTCGAAAGTATTCTTTTTCGAAGCGTTAAATAAGATAAAACTGAATTATGTTTTTTTATTCTTTTATTTTATAATGATTCAAAGCGTAGGTATTAATTCCTTATTTTTACAAATCTCTTATCATCTAAAAAACTTAATGTTAATTTATTATTTCTTGTGCTTACAATCATGACATTTTGATCTAAAAATATACATTGAGTCAACGTACAATTTCTTTCGAATAAACATCTTGTAAAATCATTTGCAGAAAGTTTGAGAGTAACACATTGTTAACACCTTTAATTTTTTAATCTCTTTTTATTCTTGGTCGATGCGAATAGAACCAATAAATTCCTTCATTAATTTACATTACATTATCTTCTTGGCGGCCACCGTGGTGTGATGGTAGCGTGCTCCGCCTACCACACCGTACGCCCTGGGTTCACACCCCGGGCAAAGCAACATCAAAATTTTAGAAATAAGGTTTTCAATTAGAAGAAATTTTTCTAAGCGGGGTCGCCCCTCGGCAGTGTTGGCAAGAGCTCCGGGTGTATTTCTGCCATGAAAGCTCTCAGTGAAAACTCGTCTGTTTTTTTCTAAAGTTATATTTGCGTCCATATGGCGGCCACCGTGGTGTGATGGTAGCGTGCTCCGCCTACCACACCGTATGCCCTGGGTTCGAACCCCGGGCAAAGCAACATCAAAATTTTAGAAATAAGGTTTTTAAATTAGAAGAAAATTTTTCTAAGCGGGGTCGCCCCCGGCAGTGTTTGGCAAGCGCTCCGGGTGTATTTCTGCCATGAAAAGCTCTCAGTGAAAACTCATCTGCCTTGCAGATGCCGTTCGGAGTCGGCATAAAACATGTAGATCCCGTCCGGCCAATTGTAGGGAAAATCAAGAGGAGCACGACGCAAATTGGAAGAGAAGCTCGGCCTTAGATCTCTTCGGAGGTTATCGCGCCTTACATTTATTTTTTATTTTATGCATCTTTCATCATACCCAAAACCTTTGCGTTTAACAATGGAAATCATCATCAAAAAAGTTATCAGAATTTGCTGTAAGTATAAAACACAGAACACCGATCACTTCCCATTCCTTGAGCTTTACAAATATTTCAAAATTAGCTACCCGTTGAGTTGACTTTAGCCTGCGCTTCAGAAATCGGAGAAGAAAAAACAAAAACAGAATTTTTTATTAAGATTTAGATCTCGAGCCGACAAAAACATCAAAAATGGAACCAAACATAATAAAAACTCTAGAAAAAGAGAAAATAAAAACAAGTAAGGAAGGCTAAGTTCGGGTGTAACCGAACATTACATACTCAGTTGAGAGCTATGGAGACAAAGTAAGGGAAAATCACCATGTAGGAAAATTAACCTAGGGTAACCCTGGAATGTGTTTGTATGACATGTGTATCAAATGGATGGTATTAAAGAGTATTTTAAGGGGGCCATGGTTCTATAGGTGGCCGCCATTTAGGGATATCGCCATAAAGGTGGACCAGTGCTGACTCTAGAATTTGTTTGTACGATATGGGTATCAAATGAAAGGTATTAATGAGTATTTTAAAAGAAAGTGGGCCTTAGTTCTATAGGTGGACGCCTTTTCGAGATATCGCCATAAAGGTGGACCAGGGGTGACTCTAGAATGCGTTTGTACAATATGGGTATCAAACGAAAGGTGTTAATGAGTATTTTAAAAGGGAGCGGGCCTTTGTTCTATGGGTGGACGCCTTTTCGAGATATCGCCATAAAGGTGGACCAGGGGGACTCTAGAATGCGTTTGTACAATATGGGTATCAAATGAAAGGTGTTAATGAGTATTTTAAAAGGGAGTGGGCCTTAGTTCTATAGGTGTTCGCCTTTTCGAGATATCGCCATAAAGGTGGGCCAGAGGTGACTCTAGAATTTGTTTGTACGATATGGGTATCAAATGAAAGGTGTTAATGAGTATTTTAAAAGGGCGTGGGCCTTAGTTCTATAGGTAGACGCCTTTTCGAGATATCGCCATAAAGGTGGACCAGGGGTGACTCTAGAATTTGTTTGTACGATATGGGTATCAAATGAAAGGTGTTAATGAGTATTTTAAAAGGGAGTGGGCCTTAGTTCTATAGGTGGACGCCTTTTCGAGATATCGCCATAAAGGGTGGACCAGGGGTGACTCTAGAATTTGTTTGTACGATATGGGTATCAAATGAAAGGTTTTAATGAGAATTTTAAAAGAAAGTGTGCCTTTTCGGGATATCGTTATAAAGGTGGACCAGGGTTGACTCTAGAATGCGTTGGTACAATAAGGGTATCAGACGAAAGGTTATAATGAGTATTTAAAAGGGAGTGGGCCTTAGTTCTATAGGTGGACGCCTTTTCGAGATATCGCCATAAAGGTGGACCAGGGGTGACTCTATAATGTATTTGTACGATATGGGTATCAAATTAAAGGTATTAATAAGGGTTTTAAAAGGGAGCGGTAGTAGTTGTATATATGAATGCGTTTTTCGAGATATCGACCAAAATGTGGCCAGGGTGACCCAGACCATCATCTGTCGGGTACCGCTAATTTATTATATATGTTAATACACGAACAGGTATTACTGCCAAGATTCCAACTTTTCATTTTATCAAACTAATATGGTAGGTGTCACACCATTTACAGTTTTTCTAAAGTTATATTTTGCGTCAATAGACCAATATATAGTGTTAACTACTTTGTACTCTTTACTTTAATTTTTAAAATAATTTTAATTGAGTTTTCGTGTTAACTTAAAATTTTGAATAACTTCAAAAAAAGAAAATTCTAATTAGTTGGAAAATATCTAAACTCAAAAATAAACAAAAATAAATTTTTATATTACAAACCAAAATAAAAGTTTTTTAAAATATCAACTTGAATGTTGATATATTGGCGATCCTACCAACGATCCTGCGCAAATATTTTATTTCATTAATGACTGTAATGATTACGAAAATTTCCATTCGCTAATTTTTAATTAAAATGCATTTATTATCTAAATCTATATCTGTCCGTGCTTGTATATATAATACCTCGTGCTTGTGATAAATGATTTTTGAACAAAAAATTTCGCAATTTTAAAGTAACTACTCCGTCATATTTACAACGATTTAAATAGTTGTGCGAAACAGACTAAACGAACAGCCATCAGTTTGTTTACTTAAAATCCAATTTGGAAATACATTCGCCATCAACAAAAAATTATGAATTTAGTGATTATAATACGAAGCTATAATTAACTTTAAAAATATTTCGTTTTGAAAGTGCTTAAAACATTTACTATTGTGAAAATAAGTGAAAGTCCATAGACATTCGTAGATGGACTGTGTGGAAACACCCGAAAACGGAAATCAAATTTTAGCAGATTTGATGAACAAAATAGTTTAACCAATTGTTAAAACTTTTAAAGAAACAATAAAAAAATTAAAAAGTTAAATCATAGTACCATAATTGTAAATCGCACATCGATTTAAAAAAAAATGAAACTTAAATATACTTCAATTAATAAACAATATTTTGTGCAAATTGCATATAACAGTCGCTGTAAATTCTATATACGAAACAAAAACAAAAAATAAGTGCGGACAATCAAATAAAACATAAAGTACTTATAGCAGAAATTTACTAGTAGACATGCTATAAATTTTATGCAACATAAATAAAATAAAATTTTTCTACGAATCGTTAATTAATAAAGAACTCTAAAAAACAATATACTACGCTTAAAACAATAGTTAAGTTTTCCACTTCACTCAACAAGAGCTATTACAACAATTTACGCAAATACACACAAGAACGGATTTAAAGTATAAGACATCACGATAATGATGAGATTCATAAAGAAAACAACAAAGCCATTGCATAATATATAATAAACAGCAACAACAATGAATATCTAATTGTTATCACGTCCAGACGGCACGCTACTGATATATTCTCTCAACATCGTCTACAATCATACACCAATGTGAAATCAATACTTATTAATAATATTATATACTATATGATGTGAGTATATGTAAGTATAGAGTGATTTTCATCCGTCTATGATATGCAGATAGATATCAACACACCTTCAATTATATCCCATTAATTTCACTTAGCCAAGATTTTGGGATAAAGCCTTTTAGGAAGCATTTACACACTAATTTATGTTTACATGATGTATTTGATCATTTTAACAGATTCATTGGAAGCATCTCACGTTCGTCACTGTAGCTTACGTCCGCTTACAAAGAGTTATATGCAACGCCACTAATATACGAGAGTAAAAACTTTATTCAAGTATAAGTTATATACACGATTTGGATCTGTGATACCCCGATTACAATATTACAGTAGTATCAAGCCTCACAATATCACGTCAAAGACACTTTGTTTACATGAATAAGTCTAACTTATTAGGTATCATGCATCAAGAGATCATACATCTCACTTACATCTCCGACACTACAGCAAATGCCATTTCAACATATATTTAGAGCAAGATATTGCATCGAACTTTACAAACGTACAGCTAATATCCTATAGCACCAGACACGAGCTCGCGGATTTACATGAGCTGACATGTTACCATGTTTTGTCACATGTCAGTTCTACTTGGTTACGAACTTCTATTATAAACAGAAGATCTAGTACTGTTATATTAGGATGTATCATACTGCTGAACTTGGTTATGGCGCAAACACCGTGAGTGAATAGCTGCGTGAATTAATTATGTGTTCAAATAGTAATAACGAACAGTGATTTATATACTAAACTGACGCTCTTCATAAAATAAGAGATATATGATGTTTTCGCTTGTGTGCGTTCGTCACACCAGTGTGTTCATAGATAATAAGAAAATTTCTTTTCGTCCTGAACAATTAGAAAATTGTGATGTATGTTTGTTAACAATCGTCTTCGATAGAATCTAATATTCTAGAATCACCTATGACAAGGACCTATTGTAAAGTTATCTACGTCTGATCATTTTTGGAATAGAACTAAGTAACAGTGGTTTAGCTATATATCAATACAATACCTAATCGTATTAAATTGAGAGATAATGTCTAATGTCGATAGTACGTTAAACCAGCAAACATACTTATTAAATCACTAACTGATACAACTACAAACACCAACACTTAAACACACATACTCAATTTTATAAAAGCATAACAAACTAGTGATACATGGTTACTTTTCATAGATTAATTAATAATTTGTTTTGTTTCAAATTTTCTGGAGGGGAGAGTAGTAAATATAGTGTATACTACTTTGTACTCTTTACTTTAATTTTTAAGATATAAGTTGTTGAGTTTTCGTGTGAAACACTGTAAAGATTTCTGAATA